>JABWIB010001879.1:21546-39741 GCA_016617825.1 Platyplectrum ornatum | reverse complement strand
TCCTTTCCCCCCTCTTCTCTCTCCCCCTCTTTTTTCTCTCTCTCCTTCTGCTTTTTTTGTGACACATTTGTGCCTTCTGACAGGCACCTAAAAAAAAAAGGACAGAAGAAAGACAAAAAAGAAGAAGGAAGAACAGTGATAAGCAGTACAGAGGGTAAGTGGATACATACACACACACATACATTCATACATACATACATGCATACACACACATACGTGCATACATACACACGTAAACATATATACACACGTAAACATACATGCATACATACACACACACACGTACATACATATACACATACATACATACACACACATTCATACATACACATGGCCATGTGGGTGAACAGATTTCATTTTTAATATAAGTAGGGGGGACCCAAACTGACCTTTTGCACCTGGGCCCATGAACCTTTAACTACGCCCCTGCCCTTGTTGGTAATTTTCCAAGTAGGATGCTGGTAAAATAAAGCCATCTTGATCCTACCCTAACCCCCCTCCCCTAAACCCTCACCGCAATTTTTGTGGTTTTTATACTTGGTAATATTTGTAGTTGCATACATTTACATATATGACTTATCACTCAACTGACACATCGCAGCAGTTCAATTTAAAAATCCAAAAAATACATACCTCTGCTTACCAGAGGCTACAAACATTCTTAAATGTTTTAACGTCCAAACCCCATTTGTTTATAAGCCAGAATGTACCACTAAATTGCCTTATTCTATCCCACCCACACGCAGGTTAATGTGATTTGCATGAAATAATGAGGCCTTCCTGGATACTGAATCTGTTTATTACAATGTTCCTGCACCGATGCTGGGTGTGATCAAGCACTCAAAGCCCATAAATATTCTTAATCATAGTCACCCACTTTGTCAAGTAATGTACGTATCTAAATCTTAAAGAGAACCACTACCACAGCACTATTGCTGATGACTCCTAAGCCTTTGCCTACCACCTATAGCCAATTGTATGACCATATTGTTTTGTCTATATTTTATGCTGTTTATACAAACTTATGTGCCAGCATATGAAAGAAGGGTAAAAAAATAAAACCTGAGCTGTGCAACCAGATTATTCTCTCATCATTATGTGACATTTATTACTAGCTATTATATTTACTATTGGTATTGGATCATCTTTAACACTAACAATATTACACCCTATCTGTGTACACCCACTGTGTAACTCAAGATCCATTGGAGCATTGGGCGCATGGAGTGGACCCATAGATACTGTCATGTGGGGAAAATTAATTTGAGGAGGGCCAAGAACCAGGCAGAGAAAAACTGGTTTACTCGTCTTGCAACTTGCACACCCCCCCCCCCCCCCCCCCCCCCGAGACGTCGGGAAAGTCAGGTATTTGTAAGAGGGAACACCTATACTCAAGGTATAAGAGCTATATTGGAAATCGGAAATTAACAGTTTTCTGGGCAACAGGTTTTAAACTATATAATCCTGTTGACCAGGGCAGAGGACATTCTCTTACCACTGGTATATATAGGTAAAGGTTACAGAATGTGGGTGCTTTCTGTTCAGTTTAAAATTCTGAGAATTTCCCAGATTTCCCCTTTACCCAATATGTGTCGGGGAGAGATCTGCCCTCAGATCTTAAAGCTCAGCAGAAAAAGGTGTGCATCCAATCCACTATGTCTAATGGGTTTAAAAAAAGAAAAGCTTAAGTTAGAATTGAAATGAGCTGGGGGGATGATGATGTCTCTATTTTCAACAGCTTTTATAGAAGTTCTGTAACTGTTATGCTGATTAAGAACTTTAATCCTTNGTTAACAGTGTAAGAGATTACAACTAAATAGCAAATAAACGATGTCATTAATCAAACAAGTTACTATGCTTCATAATCTGCATAAAGGCTGATATCTGAATTTGTCTGCCTTCTGCTTGGAGGAATTAGTTTTTCTGACATACGAACTCATCAGGACAGATACATAGTATGGTGCTTTCATTAACATAGTTATGTAAGCCTAAACAAGCAATAATGAGGCTAGTTATCTTTGCTAGAATACATGAAAACGATGTATAGCTGCCACTTCTTTTAGTCCCTTTAGTTGATTCGTTATTTCCTCTTTCAGAAAAAAAGGAATCTTCACAACAGTGGAAAGTTAGCTAATGATGTTAACAATGTTAATCTGCCTTGCCTCCCGGAAATATTGGATTTCATTATACGTTCTCTCCCTTTTGTGTCTTAATACATGACATCTATGTAAAAAGAAACATCCTCAAAGTCATTTATTTAAGCAAATAAACAATTGTGTAATGCTTTTAGGAAGTCATTCCAATTTTCATATTCAGCCAGTTTAATAGCGTGAATGAAGATTTGTATATAGTAGAAGGCAAATAGAAATGTAAGACATGTAACACAGTTCCTTGGCATTTATTATATCCGCCTTATAGCAGCAACTCACCATGTAGGTTATGCTCTTTATGATATGACTTTAATGAAAAGCTAAAAACAAATATATAGAGGAAAATCGAGTCAGTCTACTTTTGCCTTGGACCTTGAACTCCTAGGATGTAGTATGGTGCAGTGCTGATCTCTCCGCTGGGAATGGAGAGATGGGAGAAGCAAAGGATAATGAGAAAGGGAGCTTGAGGTAACAGTTGAAAGGAATTAAAGGGAGAACTGTGTTAGTGGACAAAGGAAGGAAACAAGAGAAATGTGAGATCTGAGCAGTATAGGAGAGACGAGTCAGAAGTTTTGAACAGTAAAAAGTGAGGTGAAAGAAACAGGTCTGTTAAAAAAGCAATGAGAAAGGAGAAGATTTTTCAAGTGAAACAGTAGGTAAGCCTTCTTGTTCTGGTTCTAATTCGCTACCTAATTCACTTACTAGAGTAGTGACTTGGAAAACCAACAGATCAAGTGTGGTGTTGAATTTCCATTCGAGCCAGCTGCCAATGTCTCTTCTACAATAAGTGTTAGAGTCATGTTGCAGTTTCTAGTCCTCTATGAAAGAAGGGAGAAGAAAAGAAGATACATATGTAATTGGAAAATCTGTACTGTATCTGTGTGGGATTATATACAGTGTTTGAGCTAGAAGACAATTTTAATCATGCTTATTATATATTGTCTATGCTGTTTGTTGGGTAACAAGGAGTCTGCTTTATCTGATAACTGATATTCATTTTGTGCTAGATATTTTTCAGTTCTGCACAATAATTGTGTATTTGCTTATAGAGGAGATCTATCTAAGTAGTATATCAGACAGGGGATCAGCCATTGCTATTTTGGCTGTTGGTGTTGAGGTGGGCAGAGCTGGTGAGTTGTAAAAAAACAAGTTTCTTGCATATTTCTTGCATAAAGAGGTTGAAGAAGAAAATTTCCAAAGAGAGCAGGTCGGCAGCCAATACTGATGGTGGGCCCCCCACTCGTATGTCCTACACACAGAGGTCATCAAGGACATGGATATCTGTAATACAGATGCTCCAGAGCCTGAAGGTAAGTATTGTCTGTATTGTAGCGAGTGATGAGCACTGACCCTTGTGTTTTGTTTTTAGTTCTAAAAAATGTAGTTTTGGATTTGGTTTTGTCTTTTAATTGTTAGAATTAACTAACATTATGCAATTTTTATCTTATCTGTTGTATTACTAACATGAAAAAGAGTAATTTCATTTCTACCTTACAGCTCATAATATTGTTTGAAGCAGTAGTAGTAAGTATTTATTTTTCTCAAAGATTAAACCATGCATGCACATGAACACAAAGAAGGTATACTGAAAATGCAAAAGATTCAGAAAATCAGTTAAAAGATGATTGCATAAGGCCTGCAGAGGCCACCAACACCACTGTTGTATGAGTGGTTATGAGGTTTGCACCAGGTAGTCAGGCGTATCCCGTGAATGGAGCAAAGCAATTTTGTGCAATTACCTGATAACAAAACCTTCGCCGATGCTAAGAAATTTTATTTGGTAAACTGGATGGTTCAACATCGCATGATCAGCGGTTGTTTCAGCTTCATAAGATCACATATGTTTTATGACATTCTTTGTAGATCTGGAAGGACTCTGCACTCCCATTTCAATAATTATAATGCATGCCTCTTTCTTTTCATTTCTTCCCTTACTTTTTATTTAACCACATTGGAAAAAGTTTAATTCTGTTTCTTTTGTTTACCATTGTTTACCATACGCATATCAGATTATAATGCCCCACATGCCAACACACAGAAAACAATCTCTACCCATTACACACAATTTTACTTTTCTCTTTTTTTTCTGCTCTGCTTATCTATCCCCATTGTTATCACAAATATGAAATTCATCTATCAAACTTACACCAACACTTCATAATTGGAGGCAATTGTATCATATGTGTACATTTACGATATGTACTACATACTGTACCTTCACCCAATGTATCTTATATTTTCAGTTAACTCAAGATAAATCATTACTTTTCTCTTAATGTGTATTTGTAAAGGACTAAATTTACTCTTTGCGATTACTGACTGAACTACCTTCCTGTGAAAGATAAATACAAAAATGTTGTGCTCCCCATGTTCTCTTGCGTCATATTTCGTGACACCACAGGAAGGTGTCATTCACACAGTTTTTATAGACTTGTTCCAAGCTTGTTAAAATAAAAGCACTTGCCTTATTTAATGAAAACGATGACTACTGAAAATACAGGAACCTGTCAGTAACATAGGCAGAAAATATATGTTATAAACTATATTATAAAATTATAAAATTAAGAGAAACAATATTTCATTTGGAATAAACTGAATATTTACCAAATAAAATTTCTTATTTTACTCTATTCCCTTTTTATTGTCTATACAACATAAATGAACTGTCACCATGGACTTTATTTTCTGTAAAATTTACTGCACACTATAAAATAAAGAGGTCAATCAACCATGATTATTGTACAGTGTGGCGAAAAGGACCAATTTGCAAAAGGCATGCTACTGAAAGTAGAAAAATAGGAAGGCAGGGGCCTCCTTAATTAAACTAGCCTCTAGCTCAATTACATACCTAGGGATTTGGATTCCAGCTTCTCTACCCTCCTTATACCAGTTACATTTTAATCCCTTGTTAGCAGACCTCTGTAACCGTCTGGACTCTTGCTTCTCGCTTCCTCTCTTCATACCAGAGTGTGCGGCTGTCCTTAAAAGCATCCTCTTTCCAAAGCTCTCCTATCTACTCCAAATGCTGCCGCTCTGCATATCCTCTTCCGATGTTAAGAGGCTTAATAATGCCTTCTTGCGCTTCCTGTGGCAATTTAAAAAAGCCTAGATCCAAGTACACCCGGCTGCAGTTGCCTAGAGCTCAGGGGGGCCTGGTGATATTCCTTCTTTCATTCTGGCCATACACTTCAGATAAATCTCGGATTGGATGCTACAGAGGGGAATTTATATTAATAAATATTTAGAAGATACCCTTTTTGCCCTGTTTTCCCTGGCCGCTTTATTGCTCTACCCACGATCATCTCTCCCTGCGGGCGCCCTTGATAACACTCCCTTCGGCACTACTTATCATGCGTGGCAACAGATTAACAAGGCCTACCATNGTGATGCCCACCATTCAATTTATGCTCCTAGTTGGGGTAATCCCTCTTTTTCCCCCCAGCCTGGACAATGTGTTATTCAACACCTGGCGTCATAAAGGCATACTCACCAAGAATAATGTTTTTGCTCCTGGAGGTACACTTCTCACCTTTCAATCCCTATTTGACAAATTTAACCTTCCCCATGCTATAGTTCTATATATATATCTCCAGCTCTGACACTATGCTAGCACGATGCCCCCACCTGTACGATACACCGCATGTATTTTGCGAGGGGACCATGTGATGCCGTATAATCACATGGTCCCCTCGGACACCGGTCACTGCCTCAAGGGTAAGACCCCTACAGCAGATTTCATACATGTCTCCTGGAGTTGCAAAATTGTACAGTACTGGAACAAATTAATTACATTCTTAAATACCTCCTTCCACCTCACTCTAACCTGTGATCAGACGGCCCTCCTCTGCTCTAATTTTAGTGGATGTCACTTAAGACAGCAGAAGCACGAGCTGTAGTCGTTTTTGTCGGTATTTGTCACTGTAGCGAAAAAAGTTATCCTGGAGCAGTGTACTTCTCCTTCACCCCCTATGCTTAGCACTGTACGGCGCCATTTGCTCCGCATTCTTTATATGGACAGACGGACGACCCTCCTGGAAATTGATAAAGTTGTCCACCGCTTCCTGAAAAAATGGCAACCTTATATCTCCCTCCTGTCTATCTACCCTGTTTCACCATACTTCCTGGTTTCTCCTACATAATCCCTTACTGCTTGTATCACTGTTAATAATAAGAACGTCTAGTCAGTTACTGCAGTTAGTGCTGTCCTGAAATAATACCTTAAAAACACTTCACAATTAGGATAAAGTAAATATCTTTCTATTTAAATGTAAACAGAATGAGAAGCAATTAGTTTTGTAAAAAAAAAAGTGAATTTATGAATTTATCTAAGGAAATGAAAATATTGACTGCATCTCAGGATAGCCTGAAAGCACCATAACAACTGCCTTTAAAGTCTGTGAGATTAAAAACAGTATATTGCTTACTGCATGAAACCAGGAATATATAACTCTGTAATAATGAAAGCTTTTTCAGCTGACTGAGAAAAACCCCGTAATCTGCAAAACTGAAATAAAATACTTGATGTCCACGCCAATATTAGGTTGCAGAGCATCTACAGAAGCTAGAATATGAAACATTTTGTTTCCTTATTTGTTATTTACTTTGCAAATGGCACAAGAATGCTTTTTGCTTTGATCAAGATAAAAGGACTATGACAGTAATGACAGAAAGCGTAATATGTTTCAAGGCACACCAGAATATAATTTTCATTCCTTTGTAGAGGTAGTAAAAGGTCTGATAATTATGTTTTGTTGTATATAAAGTCTTTAAGAAAAATATTCCAATCTAGATTTCAATATATTCTTAAATAATGGTAACAAAAAAGCCTAAAATGTATAGGATTTATAAACATAGGTGTCAGATGCTTGATTCCATTGCACATAACAGATATACTAAAAAGTGTAAATGGAAAGATGATGTTGCTGCCCATAGCAACCAAGCAAATTCCAACTGAGATTCACTTTTCATTATCCACAGTTTAGTGAACATGTACNGGATCCTTACGGACTTAAGTGATCTATTTGTGTTAGATATCACATGCAACTGAATTATGTATGTTTAAAAACCATACAAGGAGGACGGGTTTGTATATTACCATGCCTGTAGTGAAAGAAAGTAACCAGACAGGGTGGGGGTATGCCAATTTGTATGGAAGCATATCAGAGCAGTGATTTTAAGGTAATTGTGAACGCAGATGTGAACAGCAGCTGACCAACGGGAGATTGCAGGGAAAGTTGGGACCTTAACCACCAATATGAATAACTATAATAATTAACTATACTAAAGTTGTTTTCAAACCACAAAAGTTAGATCACAGAATGTTTTAAACAATGATCTTACTTTAGACCCTGGTTCTGGCCAAAAAACAAAACAATTATTTTTTTTACATATCCAATTATAAAATTTTCAAACTGCAATTTTGTGCAGTTTTGTGTCTCAATGTCAACTCTGAGCTTTGAACGAAACAATAAAAACAGTTCATACAGTAGACCATGGGGTGTAACTCTGTCAAAGATAGGCAATTTTGAAGGACAACGATGGTTCTCCTCTAACCAGTGGTCGAAGTGGAAATTTAGAAGTGGTGGTATGGACATTTAGAAGTGGTGGTATGAAAACACTGAATATAACAGAAGTAAATGGAGATTTGAAGTATTTTAATTACATCAGTGAGAAAAGTGCCAGTATAGCATACCTCCGTATACACCCCCACTTCGAGCCCTGCCTCTGACCCCAGGACTTGACATCTCAACGGGATGAATCATCCTTAAAGTCAAAGGTGCTGTCAATGGGGATCCTCCATCGATGGTTGAGTCCCAAACTGGGTCCACTAAAAGATATGTATAATCTTTGGGTTGCTTTTCCTACTTTTAGAAACAGATCAGGGCTATGGATCACTATAAATTTAGCAAAAAGATCTAAATGAGTTATTATGACTATCTTCCCAGTTCTCTAAAGCTTTGAGCTCAGCCGAGGTCAACATTCACTAGACACCCATCGGTTATTTCCAGTAAGTTAACTCACCCCCATCAATTGAGCCATCAACTGCCCCTGTTCCTGAATGTCGTCCGGACTCAAAACATACTGATGGTCCCATGGTTTGTCCCATAATGGCTTGATTCAATCTGCCTACAAGTAAGGGTTCATCTCTGGATGAATGGGAAACTGTGCCATATTAACAAACTAGATGTCTTCACTCTTGCCTTTCACAAGATGTTACCCCACACTGTCTCTGACTCTAGATGGTACCTCACACAATTAATTTGACAAACACTTAACCATAAGAATAACCACTTTTATACAAAAGTAATTTTGCATAGTTTTACAAAATAACAAAAATGAGCAATTCCAGGAATAATACTCAGTAGATCAGGGGTTATTAACACAATCCACTGTTTGGGGTTATGCAGGGTTACTGGGAATGTTTGTAATGACGTACATCTTTCAAAAGTATTTTTATTTTAACCACAAATGATACTGGCTGGCAGAAGCTATATACAAAAAATTATTCAGAATTGTTCAATTAGTGCAGGGATTAGGCATGTTAATAAGGTAATCTGGCCCCCTTGCACGTTTGAAGAACGTACTAGTAACTCCTGCTGCACACATGCACAGATATTACTATTTACATAATTTACATAATTTCGTTATATTACTAAATTTCTGCGGTCATCTTTATCATTCTGAATGAATAATCATTATTGTTGTATTCATTTTCATATACACATAACTTGTCCACATTGTTAAATCCCTCTCATCAGTCTTTTACAAATAATAATATTTCTATGGGCTCTATACTCCAACTATATCTCCAAAAGCCGCGGTGTAGCTATCCTGGTAAGTGACTCTGTTCCCTTCACTCTCACCACATCGATCAGGGACACAGAGGGAAGGTTTCTAATAATTGTGGGTAAACTCGGCCCTTCAGACATCACATTAGCTAATCTTTACACTCCCAACACGGGCCATTCCTCTTTCTTCCATGCTTTTTTTTCTGAACTCCACACCCACGGCTCTGGGAAACTTCAACACTGTTCTCTCTCCCTCTCTTGATCGTTCGGGCTCTCATCCTGTGGGTTCCCATGTCCCCAGATCTCGACCCCAGCATAGACATATGGCCGAGGCAGGCCTGTTTGACGCTTGGAGAGCATTGTATCCCTCATCTTACTGCCGAATTGACCTGTTTCTTTGTTGCTCCTCCATGACGCTCCATTTGACCTCTGCTTCCATCCTACCAAACCCATGGTCTGATCACTCTGCCCTCCTGGCGGTATTTAATCTTCAGACGAACGTGGGGACACGTCCCTCTTGGCGGCTTAACGAGGCATTGCTCAAGATTACCCAGTCCCGGGAACTCATATCTGCCAAACTGACTGACTACTTCTCCCTGAACACTACCCCGACATCTCTTTCCCGACTGTTTGGGAGGCACAAAAGGCAGTAGTCAGGGGGGACATTATTAGCTTTGCTTCAGCCAGGAAGCGTGTGCGGACGCGACAGCTAGACTCCCTTACATCCCAACTCCTTGACGTCGAGTGCCAGCATAAAAACATGCAGTCCCCATCGACTTTGGAGAGGTTCACTCAGCTCCGGGGCGAGCTTTATCAACTCATTGCAGAAAGGACCGAAAAGCTTGGACAGAGATTTTATGAAAGGAGCAACAAGGCTGATACCCTTCTGGCCAACAGCCTTAAAGCTANGAGGGCCTCACGGACTATCCATTCTATTAGAGATACCTCGTGCAACCTCTCGAATGACCCCCGCATGATTAATAAAACCTTCTGCTCTTTCTACGAATCCCTTTATAGCCTCCCCTCCCCGAGAGACGCTGCTTCTCACCTAGGTGACACGCAGGCGTTTTTGGACTCCTGCCACCTGCCCCGCCTTGCACCCTCTAGGTCTTTAGCTATAGGGGTGGATATCACTGAGGAGGAGGTCCAGCTAGCCCTGAGCTCTCAGAAACCCTCTAAAGCCCCGGGTCCGGATGGCCTCCCCATGAGCTACTACAAAAACTTCTCAGATTTTTTTGTCCCCAAACTGACGAGCCTCTTCAACTCGATCCTCCAGGGCAGTACGTTTCACCCATCCTCGACTGTCTCCACTATCGTTGTCATCCCCAAGCCGGGCAAGGACCGTATACTCTGTCACAACTATCACCCTATCTCCCTGTTAAATACAGACATAAAGCTTTTTGCTAAAGTTTTGGCTAACAGACTTAACAGGGTTTTAGCTGACTTTATTCACCCTGACCAGGTGGGCTTTATCCCCCCCGCCAAGCCCTGGACAATACACGTCGGGTGATTGCTCTAGTTCATCATATTAATTCCAGTAAACTCCCATCCGTTCTCCTGGCCATGGATGCAGAAAAGGCCTTTGACTGTGTATCCTGGCCTTTTATGTTTTCAACGCTGGAGGCATTCGGCATTTGCGGCCCTTTTCTTACTGCTCTCCGNGCCCTTTACCTCACTCCCACCTCTAGGGTTCTGACAAACGGCCAGACCTTCTAGCTCTTCCCTCTCCATAATGGCACCAGACAAGACTATCCTCTCTCCCCTCTGCTATTCGCCCTGTGTATTGAGCCTTTGGCAGCTAGACTTCGTTGCAAACCTGACGTCTCTGGTATCCCCCTGGGTAACACCCTGTACAAGATCTCCCTGTTTGCCGATGATGTCCTGCTGACTCTATCCAACCCGACAGTTTCCCTCCCCAACGTTCTGTCTGAACTTAACCGTTTTGTGTCCCTTTCCAGTTACAAGATTAATTACTCCAAATTGGAAGCGCTCGCATTCCACCTCTCGAAGGGTTAGGCAGGGGTTAGTCTCAGCTTTCCCGTTCCAGTGGCGTCCCCAATCTCTCCGTTATCTTGGGGTGACTATTACTAAACATTACTCCGACCTATACCGCGCCAACTACTCTCTACTACCCTCCTCTCCAACATTTATAATGACCTCCTAGCATCAGCATGTGGACGCTTTATTTGGGATGACAAACACCCCTGCCTTAATAGAACGCTTCTCTCCAAAAGGAAAGNGGATGGAGGCCTCGACCTCCCCCTCTTTGCAAAATACTTTCGGGCTGTTCACCTTAGCCATGTTATCTCCTGGCATTCCCGTCCCGGCCTAAAGCTCTGGGTAGACATTGAAAACGCCCTGTGCCAAGACCTCTCATTGCATTTCCTCCCTTCCTACCCCTCCCCACTTTCACCTATCTGGAACAACCCGTTGTTCCCCCCTGGTTGCTCTCCTGGAGTTGCCCGGGTGTTGAGTAGTCAGAATATTACTAGGTATGCTCACGTGTTGGGGGAGTTCACACCTCAATCCTTTTCTGCTTTCCAAGACAACTTCCATCTCCCTGCATCAATGCAATTCACCTACATACAAATAAAGGGGTTCATACAATCACAGTCACGTATCAGGAAGCTGCGAGCCAGGGCCTGGAAAACACCAGAGGCGCCTGCCAGGGCTGAGCTCCTTAACAGAATCTGGTATGTTTCATCCATGGAGTATATCACAGCGCTCCTTCACGATTCCCTGCCTAAGTACCCCGAGGTCTGGTCTCCCTGGTTCCAACTACACTCCGTTCCGGTGCCTGGTACCCTGTGAGGTCCTCCCCCCACCTTTTCCCTCACCACCTTCCTTCCCCCCTCCCTCCCCTTCTCCCCCCCTTCCCTTTTTTGTTTTTTGCTTTTTGTCTTTTTTTTGTTGTTTTTTTGTTTTGGAAATGTACCATAGAAAATCTCACGCCATGCCCTGTATTTGGCAATTCTGCCCATCTGATTTCCCAATTGTTTCCCACTGTGTGCCGCTTGTAATATTCTGTTCCTGGAGACTATTGGTTGTTATATGTTTACTCCTGTTCTTTTTCTTTTCTTACTTGAGATGCCATGGTTTGTTCTGTTACAATGCTTGTTATGGCTTTAAATAAAGAGTTAAAAAAAAAACATAATATTTCTATGTAAAACATTGATTTGATGTTGATTTCTGCAATTGACATGATCGGTGTCTTCACACATTTAGGGGATCACAAATTTAGTTTCATAAGGTTTACTGTTCACAGCCAGGGAAGGTTGTGATGGCAGATACAATTGATATATTTAAGAAAGGGCAAGACAAATATTTAGAGTAAAATGTAGCATAGTAATGAATCCGGGGGGTTATTTATGGCTATCTCGGTTATGAGGGCTGTATTCCAGATCTCTGCATTTTCAAATAAAACTGGATTTCCCATAATACTACAGATGTGTCCTTTATAAATTGTCATTTTTGGACACATCATGAATATGCACTACTGAATACATATGTACATGTGTCAGGGAACTGCACCTAAGGGAAATAATTATTATTAAATTACAGCATACTATTAGCGTTATCTTGCTGTGACCGCATTGATTTATGCCACAATACAAATTACAATAATGTCCAATGGCAGTTTTGATGTTTTCCATAAGACATTGTATTTGGTAAATGAGTGATCTATTCCACACAAACTGCTTGTAATGTAACTTAATAATTAACTGTTTTGTATCTATCTGTAGATGAGAAGACATAACTTCTAATTATCTGTAGAACATTGAGCATTTCAAGGAATATGCCTTAAAGCAGCAGAAAGCTTAATTTAGAAAGAAAAAAATATATTTAAAAAGTAAGCTAGCTAATTTAAAAAAAGGAGTAGAAGTGCACTATAATATTTCTATGAAGGCCTGCATTGGCAATATTTGCCAAAGAACCAGAAAATACTATACTAAGAGGGCTATGAAAAATGTTGTTCATTATGTTACCCATTACAAAAAGAAATGTGCCATTATTGCAAATGTGTTTACACTATTATTTATTAAGAAAATAGTGGCAGGTGCTTTTTCATGTTTATGTGCTCTATAAGAACTGAATATATATAAAATAAACACTCAGATTGTACAGATTACTTGTGTAGGAAATAGTATCTACATTTTAGAAACATTGCATTTGATGACTCATAAGGACCCCTTATCTGGTATGTCCATTTATTAGTTTTTAAAGCCCATAATGTCCCCTGACCTTGAGTTGACCTTTAGTTTTTTACATTGTTTTTAATATTTAAGATTTCCAAACATTTTTGTATAAATGTCTATAATGTATTAGACTCTACGGACTTGAGACAGACTTACACAACATAGAACTAACAAGCGAGTGGGCAAAACCATATTGAATTGCAGGGGAGTTAAATCTNAACAGTATTAGAGTTGAGAGATGACATTTCGTAGCCCAAGTCTAAAAACAGTGTCACAGTAACCCTGGTCAGTATCTGTGTGCAATAAGCAAAATCAGAGTATTCTCCCTGCATACAAACAATATGTTTCATTTTACCTCCCCTGCATTTCAACATGGTTTTGCCCACTTGCTCATAAGTAGTACATCTGGATCTGGTTCTACTACTCACTAAGGGGCTGATTCAGCCTGGCTGGCGGAGACGCGAAGATTCGCCGATCTGCGCATGCGCAGATCAGCTCTGAATGGCATGGAGTCGGGCGCCCCTTTTCTCATTACCATATGCGCTTTTAGCATGGCTAAGCCTTGCTAATTGGTAGCGCAGCCTGCACCATGTCTGGACATGGTGCAGGCTTAGAGCAGAGGGGACCGAGGCAGGTAATGTCCTATGGACAATTACCTGCCTCATTAAGGGTAAAAACAGCTAAAAACAAATAAAAATTATTAAAAAAAATTATAAATAAATAAATAAAATGTGTCTGTGTTTTTTTTNATTTAAATAATATTTATAGAATAATTTTCTTTTTCTTTTTTTTTCACGAGTGCCGGCTTTCATGCTCCGGATACAGCCTCTGCGATTTTTCACATAGCGCAGGGATGTGGGGCATATGGCATTTCCCTCTCCCTGCGCTGAGTCCTAACTCACTATTTACTTACTCACTAACCTATGGTAAAAGTTGCATTTTCTTATATTGTCTTGTTTCAGTGTATCTATTTGCATTCCAATACATCTACTACTTCTACTACAATTTTTGGCATATTATCCTAAATACCATTTGTTATGTCAACAATAAAGATATAATAGAGTTCTAGTCACAATAAGATAACCTTAAGATTCTTCATTTGCACATGTTCTCTCCTTTACTACATCCTACTAGTCACCACTATAGAGCACAAACTGCATCCGGATAACTATAAATACAGCAGTTCAAGACATCTGCCCTAAAAATCTTCCTACGAACATTAAAATCTGCCAGCTAGCCTGCATGCAAAATCAACATCTGTAAAAGTCTGATAAAGGTCCTCAATTCAAAGTAATCCCTTCAGTCCCAATCAATATTTTACTCCTTAAGGTACTTTAAAACATTTTCACTGAAGTTTATAAAAGCTGAAAATACAAAAGGGGGATTAGAACCTAAAAATACACATTTTTAATAGTTAAACCATAATCTTTTAACAAAAAAAAACATAAAACATATATTATAAAATAAATATGTGACCAAATTGAATGCTCATACCACGGACAGTGCAGTGCTGGTAAGTCTGACAGCTACTGCAGGATGTAGAAGATCTCCTGGTCCTTTTGCATGGGTCTGTTGGCATATCGGTGTTGTTTCAAAATATCTACATTCTTTTCTAGCTTATTCACCTCTAGGTACCAGTCATATTTCAGTGGCTAGTGGAAATACTGAAGATGGTGATTAATATTTATATATTTGGTACGGGTTCCTGTAACCTCCTGTCTATATAATAATAATAATAATATGTGTGCATAATTTGTTCAATCTACTGTTACTGGGTGCAATAATCATTTGTTGTATTAACAGCCCTGGTAGTAAGCTATGAGAAAAGTCTGGACCTCAAAATTGAGACTTAAAGACTTTGAAATTGGAGGAAAGCATAGTGTTCTGTCTGAAATTGCAAACAATACTGTTTCTTTTACGATAATGGCTCAGTGGTTAGCACTTGTGCCTCACAGCACAGAGGTCATAATTCCTGGACAGAACCTTATCTGTGTGGAGTTTGTATGTTCTGCCTGTGTCTCCAAAAAAACATACTGGTAGGTTAATTGACAGCAACAATTGACACAATTGTCCCAAGTATATGTATGTGCACTCCTGGGTGGTCATACTGATTTGAGTGATGAGAGTACAAGGGGATGGATGGATTGAGCACACTAAATGGGCCATGTGTTTCTTGTCTGCCGTCAATTAATATGTTATTATGGGCATTTTTTTTGTCATTTTGTCTAAATACATATACAGGTAGCTGACAATTAAATGTCTGTATGAGCAAAGACAAGCCCAGGGTACCTTCCCTCCATTTATTTCAGACAAACAAACTATTTTTCTATTCCAAATGGACAGGATTGAGACATCCCTGCATAGTGACTCTCAGGGTAAACACAGGATTTTCAAAGATGGGTTTCCACAAAAAAAAAAAAAAAAAAAAAAAAAAAAAAAAAAAAAAAAAAAATATATATATATATATATATATATATATATATATATATGTGTGTCTGTCATTCATATACAGCCATTCACGCACAGCCATTCACACACAACCATTCACACATAGACCTTCACAGCACAGAAGCACAGATGCTCCTTCCTTCAGTCCCCAGAGGCCAACCTAATGTTGCTAAAAAGTTTCTTTTTCTTTTAACCAGACCAAATGAGGTTTTTTTGTTTGCACATGGAGCAATTGGGTGAAGCAGGGGGTGGGTTCTAGGCACCTGGAACCCCCCCCCCTCCTGTGTACTCCACTGACTCTTATATTGATAGTCTTCATCATACCACTAAGGCTCACTTGGTACAATGCTTTGAAAATACTACTTGGTATCTCCACTGTTTAGCAGCTGATGACCCCCCGATTGTAATACTGTCATTGGTGTTTTCTTTTTGTTATTATTTGTATGCTTCATCTTTCTAATAAAAACATAAAAAAAGTTGACTGTATGGATTTTTAAATAGTGTCTTTCAAAAAACAATTTTAACAAATATACTACCAATGCTTAAATAATACTATAATGCTTCTTCCATCGGTGGTTTCAATTCATGGTAATGTTCCCTATTGGAACAGGGCTGTTCGAATCAGCAAACCACTTCATGACAATTAAGGTATCAATAAAAAACGAATTTATCTTTAATAAAAACACTTATTTGATATCCAAGTTCCTGTTGAGGAATCTGAAATAAATGATTGTCCAGTCTGGTTTAATGGACAAGCGCAGTAAATTGCAGACACAAATACACTAGTGCCCTTTCTGACAAGAAGATTGCGATGATGCACTTACTGCAACACACCAGGATCCACCAAAGATACTTTGCGAATAAAAGGAAATCTGTTCCCTGTGTCCAACAGGTATTATTTTGCCCATAAACTCAACCCTTACCCTAATCCTTACCTTAACCATCCCTCTTACCCTCCCCTCCTGACGACTCCTGACAACCTTTTTGCATTTTGCCCACAACGTGTCTTGATGCTGTTTTTCAAAGATAATCTCACACAGGGTACAATACTGCATTGCTCATTGGCAGCGTGACACGATCCGGGCTGCTGGAGTGCTTACTCAGATTTACATGCTTGGGCCCTCTGTTGGAGTCCCTGTGGGGGTGGGTTGGGTTATTGGAGGTTAGAGGGTGACTATCAGAGCCTCTGGTCACTCTCTAATCTCCAACAGTCCCAAACAGGAAGTGCTGCAGTGGCATTTTGGTTTTGAGCACATAATTATAACTTCCCTAACTCATCCCAAACTGCTGCTGTTGTTGTTGGGAAACATTCGGGTGTCACCTAAGGGTATTTTATTGGCCTACTTCCTGCAGGCAGTGCTAGAACATTGTCTTCCCTTTGGATTCATGTCCTGCCTTTTGCTGAAGATTCCAACTTACCTGTAGAGTTTTCTATCCTGTGCTTCCACGCTACTGTACTACAAGTGCGTCCTAGCTACTAGGTTGCTGTAGTTTAATCTTCTCTGGGACCCGGTCACTGACACAGGGGTATCCTATTGCCCACTGCACTGCAGTATGTCTCTCAAGGAACTGTGTGCGCTTGCTTATACATTATATATTCTATAAGATCTATTAGTAAAGCCATCATTCAGTTGGTTTGTTTGTTTACCAGAGGGCAGACGATTCCTTGTCCCAGAATTTGGATTCAGTTTCCACATTGCCTGTGACACTTCGTTGGGAACGAAGGTATGATTGTGTAACAAATGGCAACAAGCCCCTCGTAATCTATGTTATGGCATTTGGCCAAACATTTGAGAGAATTTCATAGTCAAATGATATATCACAGACTGCCAAAAAGTTATGTAATTGCAGTCCTAACTTTTTGATACCTGAGGCTGCTCCTGAGTCAGGGAAAAAGACTTTAGATGTTTCTTTCCTTTTGCCAAGTCAAACTCGCTTGCTATTTTGTTACTATATAAAACTTAAAATAAGCAAGCAGTGCACAGCGATTTTTTTTCTGTGATATCTTGCTGAACTAACACGATCAACAGCAATAAAGCTGTAGTTTAGCTTTTAGTCAGTCCATTGTTCTGTAGTTCACTGCAATTGTGCAGACCTGCAAAGTAATCCTTCATTCTGCTGAGAAATAACAGAATCGTACACATCTCTGAGATAGTACTTGTGTTGTGACCCCTGCTCTGTAATGTACATTACTATAGAGAGATGTTCTTATTGTATTAGCTTCTAGAAAATGGTTCGCTCTCTCCATCCATTTACAAAAGAATAAAATATATTATTGACACTGTCTTTTTTACTACCAGGAATGCAACGAATGTCACCTCAGGTTACATGTCAGTTGTCACAAAGGATAAAAAGAGAGACAAGGCAAAAGTCTTATCTACCAGTACCATACAGAGATAATGTGTAAACAGCAAATCATAAACATGCAGGTAAGGCCAGTGCAGTCCCTGTATATATATATACATAGTTTACTGGTTAACTGCAGTGATGCTGGGGCATTTTTCCTGTTTNTTTTCTCTGTTAGAGTTACCCCNGCCTTTCATGCACCTGCAGCCAACTTACAAATTGATTTGAGCAACCACCACCCTGTGTATATATGTATGTGTGTGGCTT
>JABWIB010001878.1:54144-80096 GCA_016617825.1 Platyplectrum ornatum | reverse complement strand
GCTAATAACAGGATAAATAAAATCCGTCACAAACCCCGGGAAGGATCTGCCTTAAGGCCTGTCCCGCCTCTGCACAAGCCCCACGCCTTTTTCTGCGACATTACTTATAATTATATACTTACCGTGTAGACGGGCAGGACAGTGGAACAGTAACCAGAAAGTGCGATTGGGACAGTGGGGAGGTATGAATGTACTATATTATGAATGTACTATATTATGAATGTACTATATTATTTGCTGAAAAGCAAAATTCATGTTTTGTTATTTCAAAGTTTAAGTATATTTCATTTTTACTCAGCTTTTTAAAATGGACTCATCTATTGCTACAAATTGCTCTTTTCGCCAGTGCTCTGCCAGGTGCCATAATGCCATGATTTCATTTTCTCATTATTTTTCTTTAATGCTGCACAGTTGGCTCGGCTAAGGCTTATTGCTTATTTACATCACGTGTTGCAGATCTCCAGAGACACNTTAATAGAGCTTTTATAAAGTGTAATAATTACTTGTGCTCTTTCCATGCTATACAATGCACCCTATCATGCTGGCATCTCACACACAAATATTCACTTTAACGGTATACACATTTTATTCTGACATGACTTTTAAAGAAATACAGGTATATGAGTTGCTTAGCAACAAGCCATAGAGCCTTTCCTATGCTATTAAATCTTTTTTTTTTATGTGAAGCTATATGCACTTTTCTGATACTTAATTATTACATTCAACAACTAAACAATATTGTGATAGTGTCAGTTCTTCTTATGNCTTTACAACCGACCCAAACTGACTATATGCCAATCCCAGTTGATCTTTTTCGTACAGAACCAGATCAGCCCAATCATTGTAAGGTAAAAGTCTGGAAACCTAGGTAGTATGTAGAGGTAAAAGACGGGAGGTCTAGTCCAATGTTATTCCTACATCAGGGCATATCAAGACATTGAACCAGTACAATTAAAGATGTTAATTAAATGAAATTACAGTGTAGTTTGGTACTTGTATGGAACTAAAGCATTGATAAACTTTATTTTATACTCACTGAGGGCAAGAACAAGATAAACAACTAAATGAGTAAGAGGGTTATGTGAGAAGACCCATCCTTAATTGCAATCCACATAACAGTGCCATCTAGTGGCTATTTACATTATAACGCCTACAGCCCAATAACTGTCCAATGCTGTTATGTGACTCATACAAAAGTGCTTGGCAAGTGAACCACTTTGGCTTTACAATACTGTGCCTAGACATCTCTTCCAAAGTAAGATGTGCACCTGGGTTTACTGAGAAAAATCATCATACATAAATGCCAATCCAAAGCCATATAAATAAAAATAAAACGTATACTTAAATAAATGTGAACTTACAGTGCTTGTACCGCTCATGGAATAGTATTCCACTATTTTAAAATTAGAAATGTGTTGGTCCCCAGTGCTGTCATGACAAATCCTGATAGAATGTGCCGCTTGCTTGCTGTGTCACACTGTTCATTTTATTTTTGGGAGTATTTTGTATATTGCCTGGGTAACCACGATACTCTTTGTCAGATACAGTATGTATACTTTCTTCTTTGTTTGATTTATGTCCATTCATGCCGTGGTGTCAATGCTACAGCAGCTGTGTGGTTTCCATTATGTTCTGACAGACTTGTGCACAATGGATGTTTGATTTTGTGACAAGCTTCAATAGCTCTTTGCTGTAACGTTCCCTGTACTGCTTTGTAAAATCCTGCACCATCATTTTTGCCTATATAAAAGAACAATTGGATTAATTATCAATAAACACACACTGATTTGGATATTGGGAATTCATTTATACATTGTGTGTGCTTCTGAGATGTAAAAACTTTGGATTGAGTCCAGAATACACATTTTATATCTCTGTATGCTGAATTTGCCCAAATACTTATAAAGACGATAGCCATGCAAATATGTAATAAAGATAATTGTGCTGTCTGCTGTTTTTCAATTTTGATTGTAGTATTTTTATTAATTGTAGTTAACTATTAAATGCCCCAGGAGCACTCAAATTCATGTGATAGCTTCCCACTTTAATGATATATTACATACCCCCCAACTGTCCCCATTTCAGCCTGTCAGAGATTTCCCGCTGTCCCGTTTGTCGACCAGTTTGTCTCGATAAGATTTTTTAAATAAAATTTCACATAAATTAACAATTTGACGCGATTGAGGTCAATATAAGGGNCGGGGCTTGGGCAGGGCTGGTGTGTCCCGCTTTCACCCGGGGNCATGTAGGGAGGTACCTTACCCTGTAAGGTGTGTCAGGGAGAACACTTAGGGGTATATTTACTAAGCGGTGAGATTACAGTGAGATTGGAAAGAGGGGATGTTGCCCATAGCAACCTGATTCAAGCTCAGTTTCATTTTACATACTGGAGAATGTGAACTCGAATCTGATTGGTTGCTATGGGCAACATCCCCACTTTTCAATCTCACTACAATCTCGCCGCTTAGTAAACATACACCTTAGTGTGTCTTACCTGGGGAATAGCACGCTGGCTTGAGAGAGACACGCACTGAAAGACCTGCTACAACGGAGAACCTAGAATTTCCACCATTAACCCTCCTCCTAATTAACTGGTACAATAAAAACATTAGAATATAATCATTACAGGATACACAGCTCATACTCATCAACCAGTGAGAAGGTTTGAGAAGGCTGTTATCTTAGTTCATACATATAATGGGGAAATCTGCTGACGAAACATCAGTCATATGTATGGGCATAGTCAGACTGTTTTCCAAGTAGGAACCAGATTCAGGATTTTAGAAACTTTATTNAGAGTCTTCATTTCCCNGACATTGAGTATATCTTATAACAAGGATAGTTATTGTAATGACTTGCTCTATGCGTATGCTTCATAGTGTAGAATTTATTTACATATTAATGCTGGTCAGTGCATTTATTCTTAATGGTTTTGCAACTTTTACAGTGCAGACAATTGGCAACCTTCACCAATCCAGGTATTATAAAGCCACAACTAGTACGCTCCAACTGCATAGCTGANACCCAGCAAAGCATCATGGGTAGCCTAACACAATTACTGATTTATTATCACAGTTAACAGGGCCCCATCCTCAACACTTGTTTGCCATTGAACCAGTTACCCAGTCTGTACATTTTCATTNTGAAGTGGTTTGACATTTAGCAAGTAAGGCAGTAATTATAAAACTATGCACACTAGATGCAAAGATTCATACAGCCTCCTCTGGGTTATGGGAAAGAATTCGTAGAAACCCTGCGGTATATGAATATGCTTTTTACTGACACGTGCCGTGAGCAGAACATCGCTATAGTCGTGTAATTATACACTGTCCTGTTCCTGTGTGCTCAATGTACAGTATACATCAATCCACCTCCGCAGAAGACTGCTGTTGGTCACATTCCTGCCTGATAGAGCAGCCCATGTTAGTACAAGATTTTCTCTATTCTCTCCTGTCACAGTGCCGGATATTTGGCAATGACTTTGTTCTCTTTGCTGACATTACTGTTAAGAAGTTGTTGTATTGAAAACTTCCTCATGGATTATCTAAAATAACATTTTATTTGAGTTGCGTTCTGTTCCGAGTGTTCATCTGAGCAGGTGATCACCCACACCTAATCCCTGCCAATCCACCCACATGTAACCATTTTAGTCACATTCCTCCTGCTTATGTATCAACTGTGACTCAAAGTTTTACAGAAAGGAGATGGTATACGGTGCCTTGATGTTTACACTGATCTAATATTCCTATGTTCCTGTTTGTCCAAAACACGTGAGTACATGGCTGTGTCTCCAGCCTTCCAATCTCTCCCTTTGTGTGTCTAGAGCTGTCCAACCNTCAGTCTACCCCTAATGAGTCTAAACATACTTTACTTACCTTTGCTGTCTTCTTTCGGCTTCTCTCCTCTTTCACGCTCTGTGCTGTGAATGACACTGACAATTCACACGGGACGGAATCTGCAAATCCAGGCTCTTTGCTGCTGCTGTTAGGCAATGGAGAACCTGCCATACAGCCATTTGGAAGACGNTCACGGTCATCCCAAAAGACTAAATTAAATGTAATCAGCACCAATGCAGGCCCCCTGGCAGGCCTGGGCCTGAGTAATCTGCATTCTTTTTTAAGCTGATTTGAAAGATCTCTGCTTCTCAATACTCCTTTCTGTAAACAATCCCAGAAACCTTTGCCGCAGTAATATTCTGCAATTTCTTTCTCATCCACATATCATGAACGGGAATCGCTCCTTTGAATATTGTGTGTCAGTAAGGACACACTGAATTATTTCCGCAGAAAATTGTTGATGAGAAATATTAGTAGTTCAAATGAAACGACCGCAGACTCTCTGAAGTGATCCAGCAGCATGTTTGGAGAGCACACACTGAACAGATGTCTTTTATTGTGTGATAAATATTTGATATAAATGCCCCCATTTTGCATACCCACTTTGCGTACACACTGCACTCAANATGTTTTACCACGACCTTTACCGTAAACGCTGAAATGATTTCAGCATGCAATTCAGAATTGTGCACAAAGGCACATAACTGCGAGTGCTGCTTTATACACAACCTTCGGATTATACATTACAGAATAAAAAATAATTGAAAAAGTATTACANTGCAAATATGTAGAAAAATCTGGATGTTTCATTCTTAGTCGATTATTCACGTTTAATTACTGTTATTCTTGATCAATGTTGAGATATATGAAAACTTTCATTTGAGAGCAGTATCTTATTATATTTTTATCTTACAGTCTGACATCTCTTCATACCACAAATGTTTTCTATAATTAAAATAACAATTTAAACACACTCAACTTATTGTTTGAGATTTAAAATTGTGAGTCCTGAGGCAAAATATTTGACCGTGAAATTCACAGTGAGTAACCGCATGTTAATAAATAAACAGTATTAAGAGTTCTTATTGCACAAGTTGCTGAGACAGGATGTTTTCAGTTGCAGCTGGCATGAGGTGTAACTTGGTGTGATACAGGACATTTACAAATACTACGTGCTGTACTAAAGTCATGTTGTTGTCATTGGTTATTTGGTTAGAACTGTATTTTTATTTTGTCTCTTACTATAGTAAATGGAGTTGAGTATACCTGATGTCTGGAAAGAAATGCTATTGTCCAGGAAAAAGTGAATTGTATTCATTTGATGGTTTGACCGTTACATTTTAGGAATACATATAAGTATAAATTTAATCTGTGTTTATTTTGAAATTGTTTCTGTTTCGTACATGAGTAACTATGACAAAATATATTGTGGGTGCATCTGCTAGTGTTTCATTTGTTGTTTTGTGCTTCTTTTTGGGTGTTTTTTTGGCTTTTTCTCCCTTTAAATATTTGTGTGTGTTTATTGTGTGAATGTGATTATTAATCTTTGTTTTACTGTAGTCAGTGTAATTGTTGTGTTTTGTCTGTACTTTAGTGTGGTCAGTCGGTGTGTCTGTCTGTCATTGTTTTTGTTTTGCTTTTATTTTTGGATATGGCCAGCAGCGGTAGGGAGGGTCAGGGCCAGGCTCAGGGTAGGGACAGTGAGGAGCCTCCTCACTAGAACATGCCTTGGGCATTTTTTTTATATTGACCAAACCGGCTATGAAGGATATAGCCTTTAAGACCATCATTACTTTTCAATCTGGATACAAATTTGGATACAAAAAAATGCTAGTTCATTTTGGAGTAGGCCACTCCTTATAGAGGACTTTAAAGCACATACTGATGGTGAGAATTTAGAACGTTCATAACATTTTTATTAATTTCTATAGATTTTTATTTATTATTATTATTATTTGAATCAAAAGTTATTTTCAGTGTGTTTCAATGTACTTATTATTTTTTAATATTGGATGTATTTGATTCAGTCCATTTGATTCAACCATTCTGGAAACTATCTAGATTTTATTTAGTGCATAAAATACTAATATTCTTATTATTCATTGAATTAATAATCATGTTATTAATAATTGAAAATGCAGCACTAGTGGAGGCCATGC
Organism: Platyplectrum ornatum; assembly: GCA_016617825.1. Lineage (NCBI taxonomy): Eukaryota > Metazoa > Chordata > Amphibia > Anura > Limnodynastidae > Platyplectrum > Platyplectrum ornatum. The sequence continues at coordinate 74,101 of JABWIB010001878.1, read as the reverse complement.
TCCCCATATACGGTCTTGGAGGCACAAGCAGCTACCACCATCTACATCTGCAAACATTTGTTGTGGTCTTAGGTGGTGGTTGCTGTCGATGCCATAGGGTCTTGTAAGCGGTTTGAAGCAAACACTCTGAAGAGATTCTTGCTGACCTGAAGCACCACGTCAAGGCCAAGATTGCGATGGAGAGTCGCTTTGCAAGGAGGACAGGGTGTGGTCTGCCTGTGACAGTGACGTATCACTCCTATAAGGTGCCGCTACGCTCCATCAAACGCCATGAGCTGACAGAAGGAATTTCTGCTTTGGATTCTGATCTTCCAGAGGATCCAGATTTGTACAAGCAATTATCATGTCATGTCTGTTATTTTTTGCAACAATGTAAAACAAAAAAAAAAATTCAAAAATGTAAAACTGCTGTGTTGTATTAATTAATAAAGGCATTGAAACTGTACTAAAACATCATGGTGGATATAAATGTCACCTGCAAGTGCTATGAAAAAACTAAAACATACTTTTTTATTTCTTTTTTCTCTGGAAAAAAAAAGGTGGAAAATGAGAATAATATTATAACTATAACTATTGTACCTGAGGAACACAGTCGCCGTTCCTTCACCACAGCTACAGTGGAAGATGTTTTCCAAGCCACCCCATCTACTTTTGCAGTTAAGGCCACAAACCATGACACCAGAACCACAAGCCAAAGCTACTGATTAAGTGATACTGAATCTGAATCATCTGCAAATAAAACTACACAGATGTCAGGAATGTAGCCAACGTGTAAATAGAATGGACCGCCACAGACACATGGTGCAATTTTTCTTGATCAACTTTCCCTGCACATCGATACAATGAGGCAACGAATGCTGACTCAAAATCAGCAATGCTTCACCACATCTACTACATTGTCAGACACAACGTTAGAAACCTCCTTGGAAACTCCTGCTGAAACACCCACAAACTAACCAAGGGGAGGTGGCCACATCAAGCCAAAACGATACTGGCAGGACAGCTCTGAGAAAGAGGAAAAGTTCAAAAAATTCAAAAATTACTTTTTGCCAAATGTTTACAAGATGACATGTTATTTGAGTCATCATTATGAAGCAATAAAGATGACATTCGCTACATAAACATTCATTGTTTACGTAAAACACTCCACTAAAGCATCATATGTATTTTTAAAAAATTAATAAACATAACATACCAAAATGTTTATGAACAAAAAAATAATTAATTTAAATACTTACATGTAAAATGGCTAGATATTACACAAATTCAAGTCTGAATACCTGACCTATTATGCTCCTGTTCTGATGCTAGTGACTACCGTACTCTCACTGTCTCAGGATGCAAAAGCGGGGTCATTAGCCAGGTGCAACACCCATATCCTACATCCCCTGTTTGGGAAACAAAACAAATAAAGATAATTTACAACACAAACAAAATAAACATAGAATACTTACCCAACAGCCAGCCCTTGGGCATTTCTCCAAGTTCAAATTTGTCAAAGAGGGCTGACTGCCTCAGGATATAAGTGTCCTGTCAGGAGCCAGGAAAAGCAGGGAAAACACACCCATAATTCATTGACAACACTTGCTAATTAATTGAGTGGAAATAGTGCCTATTGGTGTAGAGATAGGCACTATCCCTTGTGGCCTCAGTGCAACATGACATGAGTGCAATCTATGGCTCCCAGGACAGATGGAAACCTGCTTTATCTCACTCTGCATCCTGGCTGGGGAAATAGACATGTTTGCGGAAGATTTTACACAGAGTACTTAACACTTGAGATAAGTGTCTGGAAAATGTCACCTGTGAGATGCCATTTACATGCCCTGACACTGACTGGAAAGAGTCGGCCAGCGGCCAGTGTCTATTTCAGTGGGCATACACTAATTTTGTGAAATAATTATATGGAAAAAAGTAATTACAGTTATGTTGAGGACAACATAAATCATGAGCATGATGGCCACTGTTAGTTACCCTTAAGGTCATTGCTGTAGACACATAAACCAAAATAGGAAGGCTGGTTGTGCTTCTAATCATATATATGAAATGTAAGCATTTATGTTCTAAAGGTTTGGCTACATTTTTATTCCCATTAATGTACTGACATGGGTCCTTGTGCTTTGCCCCCAGTGTCAAGACATCCCTGTTTCAGGTATTAATGTAGGGTGAATAATAGCTTCTACAGGTCTCTGAATTACTTACCTGGTCTAAATTTTACTAAGCGGAAGATTGAAAAGTGGGGATGTTGCCCATAGCAACCAATCAGATTCAAGCTCACATTCTCCAGTATGTAAAATGAAACTGAGAGCTTGAATCTGATTGGTTGCTAAGGACAATATGCCCACTTTTCAATCTTAATGCAAACTCCCTGCTTAGTAAATTTAGGCCCTGTTACCCTGTCACTCAGTATAGCCACTGCAGCCTTTGACCTAGTGATAACACTATTGTTAGCTGTAAGGTGGTTCAGTTTGACTGTAAATAAATGCTATTGATTTTATGAATATGATTCGAGCAAAAAATACATACCAATGACGTTATTTACGCTGCATTTAGCAATTCTTTTAATGAAATATAGATCCAAAACCAAAACATTTGAGGGTGATTTTGCCAAAACGTGGCAAATATTGAAAGCCAAAATGAAAAAAAATTGAAGGAGGCCCCGTCACCAGTAGTCACTCCCCCCCCCCCCATCACTGCTGTGGGTCATGGTGATTTGGGAGCCCCTGATTGGCCGTGTCAGTGGGGTCTGAACCTTTGCGTAGAGGAACAGCCACTGAGTGGACAAGAAGCATCTGTAATAAATGGTCTTAAATAATCCTGCCCCTTCTGTGTAACCGATGATTATAATAATAAAAAATAGTGAGAAAACAGCATGCAGCACATTTTTCCCAATTATTAATAGCGTTGTTATTATTACTTTACATCATAAATAACATTTTGGCCACATGGTGCTATGTAGAAAATGTTTTCCAACTAATATTATTTCAAAACAAAATCATTAAAGCTGTGAGAAATATGGCTTCCAGAACGGTCTTGAAGGAAAACACAGGAAGTATTTATTCTAACCGTTTACATGAGCACTTCTGGTCATTAGTAGCAGTAACCTTTGGCAGCCCCGTGTATTGCGGGAGTCCTCTCACACATTATCCGAAAAGATATAACTGCTCCAGGACTGGAAATCCCATTAAAGAAGTCATATTCCCATGTATATTTTTATTACATTTAACTTTTAGCCAATACATACAGTGTGAAATGAAAACATTCCTTAAAAATAGAAAAGAGATTCACTGAGCTAAATTACTAGTGATTGCTTAAAGACCATTAACAAGGATTGTAAGACCAGATCTAGACTTTTTCTAGATCCATGGCGGGGTTTGGAGCTTTTTGATGGTACAGTAAGTGTATGCAAAGTGCCCCACCTTTACAAGTGAATATCAGGGAGATTGCCGCTACAGGATAGTACTTCCCTGTTCGTCCCTGGTGGGGATGTCTGCCAAAAAGCTTTCCCCCCTNAGCGTGGATTATAGTTTTTGACTGGTGGTATTGTGAGCCTGCCCGCAAGCTTACATTCTATAGAATATTTTGGTTTGGTACATGGGGTTATATTTAAGTGATATTTATTATACAATGGAGCAGCCAGGTTGCATGGTAAAAGTGCTCAGTGCTATGTATGATCCAGTTGCAGAAACTGAGATTAGTTACAAGGCGGGTAAAACATGTTAAGTAGGTTTAGAACTTGGAAAACTTGTCTGAACAGATGAGTTTTAAGAGAGCGATAAAGTTTGTGAGGATAGTCTTAATGGGCAGGAAGGTTATTCAAAAGAGTAGGTGCAGCTTGGAAGAAGTGCTGTAACTTTGGAATCAGAGCATTTGCGCAGTGCAGATGGGAGTTTCGATCCAGTGAAGACTATGAAAAATAGATCCTCTGATTTCTTTAACATTATAGAAATAGCGCACCATTTCTGAATCTGTCAATATACCACAATGACTTCTTGAACTAAATCAGCATCAGGGAGATTGCCCAACACTTCAGGGAGTCAGCAGGTCAGCCATTTATAAAGAAGGATTCCTGATATTCAGTCGGCAACTGTGACCTAAGATAAACTTTGTAACACCCTGAAATGGTAACCATGAGATAACTTCTCACACAAATAGTTGCACAATTCTCTATACAGCTGTCTCCACTTCTCCTGTTAGCTGGTTCTATATCTCTTATACAAATCATTCAAATTCAGGATTCTACAGAACTCCAGCTAAAGTCAAGCATTACCTTTGTGTAACTTAAAAGGTCCCCTGTGGATTGTGCATCTAAATACATCAACATATTGTAGAAACACAACCGACTGAGTGCATACCACTTTACTTATGCCTCTAAGTCTAGGAGGTGGTATTTAACCTCCTGTCCTTTCAGTTTTATTCAAAGTATGCTCAGTCTCTAACCTAAATTACTCCCCTCCCCTTCTTTCAGAAAGTTACCTTATCACCTGCAAACATTTCCACACTAATTTTACTCTTTTGTTTTATAATTCTAATAAAAAATGTCATATCTTCAGCCTATTCCCTAAGCCAAACACGCAGATGCTCCAGCTACTCCTCATGTGCCACAATGACTTCAATGTCAGCCATGACACGCTAAGGAGACAAGGAAACTTACAAAAACTGTCCCTCCAAGCAGAAAACTTTTTGGTGCATAAATCATTCTCCCAATGACTTTTTAACATTACTTATCACACTTTCTACTCAAACGTATAACCCCAAACTCTTCTTTTATACATATAACTCTCTACTGAGTCTTCTACTGAGTCCTCAGTGCCCATGATCTTGCATTGTACTTTAAGGACAAGCCAGAAATTATTATCCTCCTCATCAACTAATGTGATGCTCAACAACTCTTTGCTCATCCTCATTCCATCCCACAAATGACAAGGAGGTATCTACTCGTTTCTTCTCTTCCTGCTCTACTACATGTCCTCTTGATCCTGTGCTTTCACGTCAAGTCAGTCAAGTCTATCTTCTGTGCTTATTCCAACCTTAACTACAATTTGCAATCTCTCTCTCTCTCTCTCTCTCTCTCTCTCTTTATTGGCATATTCCCATGTTTATTCAGTTCCTAAAATTCTAACCCCATGTTGTTTAGCCTTTTTGAGGGACTTGCTTTCTCTCATCTGACCGACTTCCATATTTTCCAGATTCCTTTCAGTCAGGCTTCAAGTCCCAATACTTTACTGTAACTGCACTGACCAATGTGGTCAATGACTTGATCACTGCTAAATCTTAAGGTCATGACTCTATGGTGGTGACCACCCTGTTCTCATACATTGTTATTCAGGACAAATATCCATTCTGGTTCAACTTCTACTGCTCTTGTTTCTCTTTCAGCGTTTACTTTTTTACTTTACCCCATTCCCCTTGTCTATTGGTTTGTTCAATAGAAGAGGGGAATGATGTCCATTTCTTATATCTTCCCTTGTGTTACATTACCCGGGGCTACCACATACCAGGGCCTGAAGTCTAACCTGGGCCAGGTCTTTGCTAGAGACCCTGATGGTGTGAACAGACTTGAGCTGCAGGCACCTAACAGGTCGAGGTTGAGGACTGGAATAGGAGGACATGAGCAAGTAATACACTGAAAGCAGGNTAAAAAGACTCAGAGACTAGTGCAAGCGTAAAGGTTCCATGCTAGGTTTAGTTATAGATCTAGCTTATAATTATTACGTGAGAGGGATCAGATCTGGAGTGTTACCAGTAGGTGACAGTGGTCAGATCTAAGGTGTGATAATTAGTGGTCAGATGTAACAGTGAGGGGTATATTGTTTTTTGCTACTACATTTGTTGGGTTATCTTTGAAAGTAAGTGTAAAAAAGGATACACATCAGAACTGTTATTGTGTCAGTCACGTGATAAAAGTTTCAAGCGACATCTGGTCACTGTGTACTCATCAAATGTAATGCAAGACGTTTCACACAGTCTGTGGTCATTTGATTTGATTTTAGGAGCTCCTAATATTTCTGATCAACAAAATATTAAATGCAGAAATTCCCATTGATAATTGCAGCATATTAAAGCAGCAAATGTTTCTGGGATTGTTTGCAGCTGGAGATCGTTCATAGAGATCTTTCAAAGCTGCTGATCCTCTGCAAAATGTTAAGCTAGGCACACACGGTAAGATACATTTTTCCAATTTAAGGATNTTTTCAAGTGTGGGCAAAACCATGTTGAATTGCAGGTGGAGGTAAATGAATGTCAGTGTGTGCATGCAGGGAGAATACTTTATTTTTGCATTTTGCGCACAGATACTGATCAGCATTACTGTTACACTGTTATTACACTTGTGCTGGAAACATCATCTCTCACCTGTAATACTGATTGCAATTAATTCAATTTGCCTCCCCTGCAATTCAACATGGTTTTGTCCACTCTTGAAAAAAATCCTTAAATTGGAACAATTTATCTTACCGTATGTACCTAGCTTTAGTGTGTACCCAACATTAGAAGGAAAAGGAAGAAAAAACGTAGATGAACCCTAAATTGATGGTAGGATAATTTTTTTTACATTTAGGGATAAGGTAGCATAGGGAGTCCTTCCTATTTTGCCAGTATCTGACATCGCAATTTTCTGGAGTTAGTCCTGTTTCCTATGACTAGGATTGTAAAACCCTTGCTTATTTGAACCATACTTCCAGAGAACCATTCTTCCTGTGCACTTTCCAATAGGGGAGTTTGTATCAGTACAAGGGTGGATTTGGGCATTAAAATGGTACAGTAAGTGCATGTTGTATGTATTGCAGCACCAGTTAAAGTCTGGATCAGTTCCAGTATCTGTTCATTAGTTTTTAGAAACACCGTTTTTTTAATTCCTTTTTTTTTCAGTTTGGCCAAGCAGGTGCACGTACCCCCTTCATATACCTGCACAGGCTCCACGTTTCCATGCTGCAGCCCTTAGTAATTATCAGTTAGTGCTAAACTAAGCTGCAATTTTTAAAATGAGTCAAATATAAGTGTACAAAGATGACTTCATTTGAAAAAGTGCAGACACAGCAATAAAGACAATATACAGACGTTGGAAAGAATGGTTGGTGCCAGAGAGAGCCATTTATCTATTTATTTAATCCATTCTTTAATCCATATTTAATAGACCTTAGCACTTTAATATTTAGAAATATTTAAATAATTAGGCAAATATAGGCAAAAATGATGGGATCCTTAACCCAATATTTTAGCATCATTTAGCATCGTAAATATTATTTTGGTTTCCTCCCAATGAGACCTCGGCACCTAATTTGGCTCACTCCTCCTGTGCAAATTGCTGCAGCTAGAAGACTCTTCATAGCCAAAAGGTGGAGCGAGTGTCTGGACAGGATATTACCCAACTTCACCCTTTGTATATCAGGCAGAGATTTCCCATAGGGCTGACATAGGTGATAATAGAAGGGAATCTTATCCTGCACTGATCCCTGATTTTAAATACCTCTTTTTAATGTCTGTATCCAAAAAACCCCACATATTAAGCCATATTCTATAGAATACAACACAAAACAACTTGTCTGGTGTAAAACGTATTATATCAGCCTTCTATGATAAGTTTAAGTTTATTTCTTCATCCACTAGAGGTCGACCTACAGCATCCTGTTATTACCCTAAAATAAAACGGCAACTTGCTCCGTCTTAGCGTTTCCTAAGCGCACTGGTCCAGATTCAGATCTTTAGACACGATTGACTCAAAAGTGGGTAAAACCATGTTGAATTGCAGGGTGGTAAAATGAATGTCAGTGTTTGCATGCAGGGAGAATACTTTATTGTTGCATGTTGCACACAGATACTGACCAGCGTTACTGTTACACTGTTATTACACTTGTGCTAGAAAACATCATCGCTCAACTCTAATATTGTCTGCAACTAATGAAATTAGTTTATTGGTTTTGCCCAAAGTCATTAGTGCCTAAAGATCTGAATCTGATTAACTGTTACCATCTCAACAACATTGTCAGAGACACTGAACTGTGTATATCAGTGAAAGGTAAGGACCTGGCGGATAGTGTCAGTGTCACAGCTGTATGCATATCTTTCTGCACCACACATACATGCAGAGAGGATTAGATGGGGTTCTTAATCCGTAAATTGCCTAAATTCCATCAGTATCATCAGAACAGGCAGGGGTGGAGGCAATGGGGGTTTAGCACTTTACCCGATCTTACAGAGGGGATTGGGCACTTTCCCCAATCTTACAGAGCAGCTGGCAGTGCCACATGACAGGCTCTCCAGCTAATAGAGGGGGCACAGTGAGGAGAGGGAAGGGGACAGTAAAATGTTGTGGCATAAGGGAATATCTGACACTCTAAGTCTGGATCCAGCCAAACACTATCTATACAAAGCTTCCAGTTTTGTAACTCAAAAGCATTCATTGGTGCCATTACATAAAGTATTTATGTAATATTTTGTACATATTTAATCTGCATTATTATATTTAGTATCACACCCTGTAGATGTACTTCTATGTGACATATTCCCAAGTGAATGGTTATTACAAGATTACAAGATTACAAGAGGTTATTACAAGATTGTGTTAGCATCTGCCTTGGGTTAAAAACCATTTTATACAGCCTCTCATGAATGCAATACATAGCCACGTAATGAAATTAGTAAGATCATATGACAGGCATTTAAATTAGGACAAATTTGTTCCACTTAAGCTGAACATTTCTAGCTATTCTCCTTGTGTCTTGGCGCTATTTGATGTTTATAGTACAAATGCATCACTTGTGATACTGATTATAATCTCCTGACGGATGCAGGGCAATCACAGTTTGTATTGGTGGTGGTTATGTTTCCAGTGAGTTCTAAATAGATGAAATGCAGGGATCTGGTTTATAGTTTGCGGTAACATTTCTTATAGAAGGAACTAAACAGTCTAAAATGTGGTTAAGTCAGACTGTACAGTAGCATTACAATGGTCAGCCCAAATCTTCTGCCAATGAACTAGCACTTCCCAGTAATACTTCAGGGGCTGCAAATAGAAATATGGAAAAGCAAACATGTAGAAGAGGTTTGTGTGGCTGAGAACTTAATATGATCTTTAATATATTTCACTAGTTGGTTATACTGTATTGTCCTGTAGGTTATAAAGAAAATGGATTCTGACAAAAGGAATAACATTAATGACAGAAGGGCAGAGTTATGTCAGCGTTTCATCAGATCAGGAAAAGCCTGCCATAAACAGCAAAGATGCTAAATGACTGGGTTACTCCATACCAAACTCCTGCTGCTCACTGTGCTCGTGAGCCGGATATTACTTATTGGTATGAAAATATAAGAGATATTAAGTTAGACACTGATCTGTACTGCAATACAAAATACATTATAATTTGTCCTTGTAGGATTTATTATGTGGGCAAGACCCAACACCATTTCAAAGAGAGAATGGCACTGCATTGATCGTCTATTGGGGGCAAATCAAGTGAACAGCCAGTAGCTCGGCATTTTGCAGCATTGAAACACCCGCTATCCACCATGCAGCCCATCATGATTGACCATGTACATGAAGGTATTCGGGCAACAGGGACCGTCAGCTTGAAGCCTCATAGATACACCGTCTGAACACAGTGACCCCAAGAGGCTTAAATGGATTAGAGATTTAAGGTAAATACTTTTACAAATGTGACCTGGATTCGGCAATTGTATGAACTGCATAATGTAGGAGTAGATGGACTGTAATATTAGGACTATGGGCCAGATTCAGATTTACACTCTCATGACTTACACTATGACTTCCACTCTCATGGGTAAAACCATGTTGAATTGCAGGGGGGGGGGGGGTTAAAATGAATGTCAGTGTGTACATGCAGGGAGAATACTTTATTGTTGCATGTTACACACAGATACTGACCAGCGTTACTGTTACACTGTTATTACACTTGTGGTTTTGGAGCACTTCTATCCTTCTAAATTACTGATGTGTATAATATTAATATTCATATTTTGAGCTGTTGTAGATGACAGTACTTTTCAGTGTTGTAGCTTATATTGTAACATACACAAATTATTTGTTATAGGGATCGCCATGGCAATGCGGTAAGGTCCACCACTTCTGGCTCACGAGCATGGTGAGAAGCGGGAGCACCAGAACAGCCACAAGGACACCGGGATCACTGTTGCGGGTAAGTTTACACATGTATATAAAGCATTTATCACTATCACGATGTAATGTTCCCTGATAACAGTTTAGTAATAAACTGAAACGTCGGACCAGGAGAGGACCTGACTTGTTTATTTATGGAGCGCCGCGCATATACGGGGATATGTACAAACAGAGTTGTGGAGGTTAAACACAATTCTGACGCAAAGGCACTAAATTTCTTCTACCACATTTAAATAAATAAATAAATATATATATATATATATATATATATATATAAACTTCCTAGCCTATAGTAAAAAAATAAATAAATAAAAGTCACCTCATCCTCTGCACCGCGTCTGTCTCTGATGAAGGGTCTGATGCAGACACGTGAGCTAAAGCATGAAGGCCAGACTGTCATACAGGTTAGTTAGAATTCTTCCATCCAGTATAATTAACGTTCACTGGCGGAGACATTACTAATATTACTGTATGAGTTTGTGTATCCTGAAAAAGAGGGCATCCCCTGCACTTCAATAGCCTAACACCTAATCTTAAATGCTATTATGTACACTAATTTTAAAGGGATATGACTTTAAAAGTAACATTTGGTTTTAATTGCATTTGTAGTTGCATTAATATAGAGAGCTGGAAAGGGTTTAATTTTTAAATCTCCTTTTATGAACTTTCATGTATGATATATAAAACTCCAGTACATTTCAAAAACAATGAAAAATAAAGCACTTTTCTCTTTTGCATGATTTAATGGTACCTGGGCTAACCTGTGACTTTCTTACGCTACTTGGAACCCTCTCCGCTATGGTGTGTCTCTCCGGTGCCCATTATGGAGGAACCCCTGCCCTCTCTAACTTCTCTGGCTACACATCATTTTCCGCCAGGGGTAGGATGAGCTCCCGCAACATACTCTACATCCACACATTATCCTCCCAATTCTTCCAGCACTGCAATGAACACTCAGGACACTTTAGCCTTAAACACCTCTCCTGGAACATGGGGGGGTTTGAACAACCCGGTAAAGTGCAAAATGGTCACAGACTAATATCATCTTGCTTCAGGAGACCCACTGAAAGCAGGGGAGGGTGGTATCCTTATGGACCACTGGGTTGGAAATTGCATCTCGGCCCCTTATAAAAACAAGTCTAAGGGGCTTACAGCTCCCTTAATTATGTCATTAACTCCTATTATTAAGACCTTGTGGGCAGATTTCTCTCCCAGAGAAGCACCTCCAATCTTATCATTGGAGGTTATATGAATAGTGTGGCGGATCCAGAGATCAATAAATCAACCAATCACCTAGGAACCCCTTGGTTCCCCCTGCGGCAGGTATTTCAGAACTTCTCACACCTTCACATGCTTGCACATGGGTCCCTGGCACACAATGACTACTTTTTGGTTGGTGATGCTTTGATGACCTTTATTGGTGACATTTCTGTCTTGGACCATGCGCCTGCTCACCTGCAGGTGGATTTTCGCTTCCTGTAGCATCAACACGTCTTTGGTGCTTCCCAGATTACATGGCGGGGTCAGAGGATTTTCACCTCTTTTTGGCCGGCAAATGGGGAGATTACCTCTATTATAACATCGATCACTAGAATGACCCAATCTTGTTCTGGGGTCTGGAGGAGGCTTTCCATCCATGTTCTCTCTGTTGTTGCAGCAGGCCTGCCTGAACTCACAGTCCTTTCGGCCGTCCGTACGTATATCGTGACGTCATGATGCCACAATGTCATTAAGTCATGGGGGGCCCTGGATTTACAAATTCTGTCAGTCCTGTGCCCGGTTTATCGTGACAGTGCCCGTGGTCCATGGTGAATCCTGGAAGATTCCAGTGTTACCGAGCATCAATATCCAACCTTGCGGACCGCCGAAGCTATAATCCTGATCAGCGCTAATAGAGAAGGGAAACACCTCGAAGCAGGATGGCAACATTCAGTGCTCTCTAGCCACTACTACTACTGCCATTCTGATTATCATTGCAGATTGTGCGGCTAACATAAATGTCTTTTTGTACACTACAACACTTATGACCATCAGTAAAATCTCCAGTATTATGAAACTTTGAAACACAGAAAACAACAAAACACTTTACTGGTGATAGTGACAGGCCGGGGGTGTATGTAGATGAAACATATTACTGTATGGTGAGTGTAACATATGGTTCTTTTCCATTTGTAAAATTTCACACAGTAAAGAAAGTTTGTCAAACGTTTCCNTTTATTGTTAGACAGCATAAGTCTAATGAAATGACAAATCGCGAACAAGAAACATATGATCTACAGTTTGTGTTAGAATTTAAGAATAAACAAGATTTGTTTTTTGCTTCAAAACAGTTTGCCAAATATAACAAACTAGACGCGAGACCATCTGGCATTTATCTCCAACCCCTGAAAGCCATTCTTATTGCAGCAGCTTTTTCCATGCAGATTTGGGGATCACTAAACATCTGACCTATATGATGCAACTGGTTACAATATGGGCACCAGAAGTGACACAAGTCACATAGAAGAGACTTAAAGGAACAGTTTCGCTTTTCACATGACGATAACGAACAAACTTGAACAAACATTTATCTCTCTACAAAGCAGCGATCTGCATAAGCCTCTAATACCACTTTCAGATTACTACCAAAAAGCCATGTATTTCATTAAATTACCGTCTTTCATGATATTCACAGCTTTTTGGTGGTGATCTGAACTCTACATTTTGAAAAACACACGTAGCTTTACCCGCTTTCGCAANACGTGTTAAAAGAAGGATTATTGCCATTTAATTACCGACTTACATGTCTTCAAAATGAACCCTTAGGGGTATATTTACTAAGCGGTGAGATTGCAGTGAGATTGAAAAGTGGGGATGTTGCCCATAGCATTTGAGATTTGAGTTCACATTCTCCAATGTGTAAAATAAAAGTGAGAGCTGAATCTGATTGGTTGCTATGGGCAACATCCCCACTTTCCAATCTGACTGCAATCTCACCTCTTAGTAAATATACCCCCTATTCTGTTCTTTACTGGTGATTGCCCGTTCAACACACGTTCTGTGTGACGCTACAGAGGAGCCTGCACACAGTGTTATTTTTACATGTGGATGAGAGGACGACGCTGTGATGGCTCACTGGAAAGACAGCGAGGTCCAGGAGATGCTGGGTATTAGAGAAGAGGAAGAAGCGCCAGACACCAGGCATCTTGTAATGTATAAAACTTTTGAATATGCTTTGTATGGTTTAATATTGCTTTTATGGATTAATATTGCTTTTATGAAGCATTGTTTTGCTGTTAATGGCCGGGGTTTGGCAGCTATTTTTTAGGTTTGTGCAGAATGTAATAGTGGCGGATGTGAGTGTTTGAAAAGATGACAATTTAACATTTTTGTTAAGGCCTTTATTAAACATATGTGGAATGGAGGATATCCCGTGTAATAGCGCTATACTTTCGAGACAAGAGGTGATATTTAATTGTAGGTATAACGGTAGATTATATAGCAGCAGTGTCCGTAAACGTTTGCCCCCTTTATGATCAGATGCAATGCACAAGTCTTAAGTCTTAAATCCTCTGTGCAGTCTCTTATGGGTACATTTATGCTTGAATCATAACATAACTGCAAATGAAACTGAAATGATACATGATAAGATATCTACAATATTATAACAAAACATTGGCCTTAAACATTATATTTTTTGGTTTATTACAGGCACTGTAAAGGATATGACAATATATACAAATATATCAACCATATTGAAAACCAGAGACATTGTAAAGTCACAACCTCAAGTGGAACAACACTTCTATTGAGCACGATAATGCAACACATCCCAACCATTGACATCCTCTCAGGGCGGCAGCACAACAGGGCAAAAAGAAAAGAAATGATTATATTTTAAAAAATTAGAAAAATTGTGCAAAACAAAAATTTTAGAAACCTCCATATCGGGAGAGCAGAAGGCACCACTCCGCCGCCCTCCTCTGTGATTTTGCAGTGGCGTGACGTCATCACGTTGCGGTGGTACATGACGTGATGACGTCACGCCGCATGTCATTCAACTGCAGGGGCCGCGGTGATAGGTCTGCCTAGGGCGCCCGCAGACCTAGCGCCGGCCCTGCATCCTCTGATAGTTCAAATCCAACTGAGATACACAAAAGCAGTAAGAACATTATTACTAAGCATAAAATAAATAGTTAAACTTAAAATAAAGTCCAATACACAAATATGTGTTGCAGCATGACAGACGTGGGAAGGAGGGAGTAGACCTCAGTCACAGCATCACATGGAATACTGCTTCTTTCTGTTGTTCCTACAAAATGTCTGTTTCAATTTTTTGCTTGTGTCCCCCAGTATATCAGGTACCGGCACACAACAAGAGGCTCAACACAGTGGAGCAAGCCACTAAAGCCCTGACAGACGGAATGATGGAGCAGCTGAAGGAGATGGAACTTGCCATGATTCAGCAAGATCAAACCCGAGCTAAATCTCTCATAGAAGAAGAACAAGAACTGCAACAAACTTCATGAGCGAGTTGCTGGGCATGCAGGAGTGTCAGGTGGCAGCATGTGCGTCAAAAATGCTATTAGTTTAGATAGTAGTGATATGTGTTCTCACTACATGTTTATAATTAATAAACAATCATACTATAGTGTATTGGTTCCATGATATGTTACCCTTATTAGATACAGGGCCAAATTAAACAAACAGAGATGGTCACTTATTTACCAGTTTGGCCTGGGGCCCATAGCAAAGATGTAAAATTCAATTCGGGATGGGTGGAGCCCTGTGGTATTGTGGGTGGGTCTGCGCTGGCCTGTATAAGGGTTGAGCACTCTCTGTAAATATATTGGGCCAGATTCAGATCTTTAGACACTATTGAGTTAAGCTAGGCACACACAGTAAGATAAATCGTTCCAACTGAAAGATCTTTCAAACAATATTTCAATAATAACACTTTAAATAAGTCTGCCATTAAGATTTTAGTAACATAAATTATTGCACCGTGTTTGTCTTCTTCCAATTCCCTTAAAAAAAATAAAATAAAATTGGTTCCTTCTCCATCTCCAATCAAGATTTATCCTACCATATGTGTCTAGCTTTAAGCTGACCATACACTATAAGATAATTTGTTCCAATCGAAATATTTTTCAAGAGTGGGTAAAACCATGGTGACTTGCAGGGGAGGTAAAATGAATGTCAGTGTTTGCATGCAGGGAGAATACTTTATTGTTGCATGTTGCACACAGATACTGACCAGTGTTACTGTTACACTGTTATTACACTTGGGCTGGAAACATCATGTCTCACCTGTAATACTGATTGCAACTAATTCAATTTAACTCCCCTGCAATTCAACATGGTTTTACCCACTCTTGAAAAATCTTTCATTTGGAACAATTTATCTTATAGTGTATGCCCAGCTTTACAGTATTAGAGTTAAGAGATTATGTTTCCAGCACAAGTCTAATAACCGTGTAACAGTAACGCTGGTCAGTATCTGTGTGCAAAATGCAACAATAAAGTATTCTCCCTGCATGCACACACTGACATTCATTTTACCCCCCTGCAATTCACCATGGTTTTACCCACATTTGAGTAAGTCATTAATGCCTAAAGATCTGAATCTGGCACAATGTGAGCAGCTCAGCTCTTTTATGGTATAGCCAGCTTAAATAACAACAAAATAAAAATGTAAGAATCATTGAAGTGACTGGACATTGATTCCATATACAATACAATACAACGTGTATTTGTATACACAGTGTGTATTTGCATAGGCTTTCCCATGTTGTCTTGTAGCGGTGCTGTGTGTCACTGATCCCCCTACACCCTTATGGATACTAAATCCCCTCAAAGCATTTTCTGCCATGTCTCCTTATTCATGACGTTACTGATTTATTTCCCAGCCCGTGGCAACATCATGTTCCATTCCCATAATGCTCCTGTGCGTCCGGGAACATAACATGCTGCACACATTACCCCTGCAGCCAGTCTGTGTACCGTACCTTTGAAAGTCACAGAAAAAAGTCATATAGAGCACGCGATGCTCCTGTCACCGGAGATACATCTCTGGAGTGCGAATTACACATTTAGTTTGTTTTTACACCTTGAAAATACATTTGTGGAATGATGTCAGGCCATAATAACCAAGAGACAACACATGTGATAGTAGAGCGTCTGCGAGCAGTGTTCACAGTATAGGGCACATTCAGGGTGGTATTTGAGTCAGGTAGATAATCCACACGGCCACTGCTATAGAAGCGGATCAAGGCCTGTGCGCGAGTTACGCTGTCTGTATGCTCGTAACTTATACCAGCTTCTGGACACTAAATGTATACATGCTGATCTGCGTACGTACTTATGTAAATGTGTAAATGTTGACACCCCCATGCCTATCCCCGCCTACAATTTTTAAAAAATGTATGAAAGTCAAGTTTCGTAAGTGCATATCATCTACCAGTTGCATGCGCCGGTGTTACTGTTTGCGTCATCTGCGCAGGAAACCTGTCATGGTCCATAGATGGTTAACTTCCACAGAGAAAGGATGAGATAGGAGTTAAGATTCCATTGCAGAAGTTGCCATAATGAAATTTACGGTATTTATGGTATCCTGACTGTTTGGTCAAAATGCCTGTCAATCACTGGTGGGAGGGGGGTTCTGGCTACCAATCATAATATTTGGAAGGCAATACTGAGGAGGACTTTGAGGGTAGGTTTATGAAAATTATGCCCAAAGCCCCATCCCCTAGCTAATGAAATCTCCAATTCATAGGTTTACCGAACATTGAACAGTACTTGATGTCATCTGTAGGTCCAGTACACTAATGTTAAGGGATCACTTAAATCTGGATAGGGCAAAATGCGTAGAATGTAAAATTGAACAACATCCAAATGGAAATGAGGGAAAAATTAGTAATCACTGCTGTATTTTGTAATACATAATTAACAAAAATATTGCTAGCTGGTTAAGAGGTCAGAGCAACCATAAGGACAGTTATTTAGGGCGTTAAACCAATAGGAGAATTGTTGCCATTAATGTTACAGTCCTCTGTATATATATGCATACTTGCTGGCAATAATCAAATGAAGGAGATTTCATTTATGCAACACTAGTGGCCCCTTTAACAGAGTAGGGCAAGCAACAATGCCTCCGATAGAATACAATTAGACCACTCAACACCCACATGTATTTTTTTTAAATGTACATAATAAAGACGTATTCTCTGGGAAAACAACATGAATTTAGCTTGGCATGCTGTCTAATGCTCGGTTCACTCTGTTCCAGTCTTTGAGATATATTATTTCTGATTTTAACAGCTTTTATTCCATCTGGATCAAAATCTGCCATGTGTGTCTTATACCAAAGATCAAAAAAATCATCATTTTTTTTCTGTTGTTTTCATTTGAGGATTTAAGCACAAAATGATTCTGACCAATGCATTGGAAAATGCTTCATTTTCATTTACTGTCTGTAAGGACAAATGAATAGAAAGGAAATAAATGCTCCTGTTCTGTATTAACCTAGAGGAAAAATAACAAGTAAATAAGATAAAACCAAAAATAGTCTATAGTTCATATCCAGCCCTGCAATTTTAAAAGCTGAATAAACATATATATGTGACACCCCCGACCCAGGCGGGAACCTCAGGCAGTGACCACATAGCCTTAGAAAATTTTGGATGAGCCTGAGTTACATTTGGAATAATGCAGTACGTGACCCACACTATCGTATCCATGCCCAACCCCAACCTGGCACAAACCGAAACCGGTGTAGGACGTGAGGGCAGGGAGACCCACCCCGCAGCCATTACCCACTTAACCATTCCCTCCCTAGCCCAGTGAGCACACCAGGTTTGCAAGACAAAAATTTATTAAGGGACTGGGGTTCCATGAGGAAATCCCCAGGTCTGACTTATTTGTAATAACAAAACACAAATGACATTTAGCATGATATCAATTTGGCATAATCAAGTCACATTTTAGTTGACATGGGAAGTACATCAATCAAAAACAAACATAAAACATAAAATACACAATATTATTCTAATAGGGAAATAAGTGTGCAGTTGGACAACCCTTATATTGAACTATTAGCTCCACAAGTTCTCTACCGTGGCCACAAATTGGTATGAACAGTATGGCACACAGTCAACGGTCAGCAGTAGTTCAGGGAAGACAAAAACCCCTGGCGATGATTCGGCGCTGGGATGAGACGTTTCAGCTGGTACAGATTTTGAACTCGAAGGGAACTTCAACCCACGGTGGTTTGGTAGCCACAAGCTGGTCTTGTCTTGGGTTACAGTCACGATTCCTGGACTATGTCAACGAGGCAGCAATTTTGGAATCCCACCTGGGACTAAACTCATGGTTTGTGGGTAGTAACTCGTCCTCACCTCTCCCTTGAGACAAATTTTCGTCCGGCTCACGGGAACAAGTTCTGGAGCACTCCCCATGCGATGCCTTTGCTTTCTTCTCCCAATTCTCAAAGGGTTGATACATCATCGGACGGGACCAGAAATACTACACACAGCTGTCTCTGATGCAGCCTTCTGTGCCTCCCTCTCTGCAAGCTTGGCTAACCACTTGGCTCGATGATGGACCGCGCAGCCTCTGCCATTCTTTCGGTTCGGGTCTTTTTGTGGTCTCTTACAAACAAGAAAGGTGAATATAAAGTAAATGTAAATGCAGGAGCATTTTCATTCAGAAATCTTATTAAAGAAACCAACTCTAAAATAGATTATCACCACACAACTGATGCCGAGAGTAATGTTTGTGTAAAATTCCAGTGCCGAAAATGGGACAAATAAGCCCTTGCCCCACCTCAGCTCTGTTTATGCCCCATGCAGCCATTACTCCACCCAGCTTTGTCTAAGCCCCACTCCTGCAAGGGGTAGAAACCAAAAGCCAGCACAATGAGTGGTCCAAAACATACATTTACTGTGAATAGGTGGCTGTGACATCATCAAGCCCTGGCCATTCATAGTAACACTCGTAACTGGAGGCAGTGATTTACATAAACTGACGCACCCAGGACTACTGGGGGGGGGGGGGTGGCAAACTTCTATAGAAAAAATTTAGTTTTACTAAATCAATTTAGTAAAAAAAAATGACTTCCTCCCTACAGCCATCCCCCTCGGGTCCCTGGGCCTCAATGGGCAGTTTTAAAGTGACGTAATATTATCAAGCTGGACCCTATGTGGGGGGGGCAGTGCTAGGTCTTGCTGGCCCTGGCCTCACCTCATTAAGGCTTGCAAAGCCTCAAATATTCCAATATACTTGAAATAAATAGGCACCTCTGTGCCTCAGTAATACCCCTTACACTCAGTGAATGCACTAGCTCATTATTATTGCTTTATGAAATGGCTACCAGGCTGTTAAACCTCCATTACCCCCCTGACAATCATTACGGCCTTGGACTAATGATTTGTTGTATAAAGGAAGATGAGTCCAGTACTGTGGACACATTGTTTGTGGCATTACCAGAATTCATTAATACAATCTATGAAAAGCCTATTATGGGTCCTTTCAACAACGCAATAAATACACAGACTGTTCATGTTATGCAAATCAATTAGTTCCACTACAGCGATGATACTATTGATGGAAAACAGGAACGGGGTCATTATTTCTACAGATATCCTAACAGGGAATAAACAGTGTCATATTTCTGCTATCCTATTTATAATTATATTTCTCGAGCAATCATAAGGGCCTCATTATGAATCACAACCTTTATACCTTATTTCATTGTGCCCATCTCTGAACAACATGAAGTCAGTGAATTCACTGGCAAAAGTTTTACAATCCATTCTTATTTTATTGAGCACCATTAGAGGATGA
>JABWIB010001877.1:46065-69589 GCA_016617825.1 Platyplectrum ornatum | reverse complement strand
AATAGGAATGACAGTCACTGAGATGTAAATAACAATAGATGAATAATTCCACTGTAGCGTGTGACAATTGTGGGATTATTCAGATAACTAGTGTTTGGTGCTGCTGGATTCCAGACGTGTTATCACAGTGATGATTAGACATGAGTAATGCTTTGTTATTTCCCCATCCTTATACACAATGTAAATAAAGCACAGCCCAGCATGACAGTCAAGCATGTACAGCACCGTAACCTTCATATGTGCAGTTATGAAACCCATGTTCACACTCTTGGAGGAACAATAGGATTAGGTAAACCCAGCTATAAATAGGACTGCACACATTCCTGACGTCGCCNATGTGATGACGTCGCATGATAACTACACCGCACTCCCCAGCCAATAGGAGAAGTGGGCGNGGCGACCAAGGGCTGTCCCGTGTACTCCGTGAGATACGGAAGTTGGTCCCTAGCAGAAAGACGGGCGAACCGGAAGACATTGGGATGTCCGGCTGGGGAAGTGGAGTACCCGGGACTCCGGGAGCCCCTCGGAGCTGAGCAGACGGGAAGTAGAGGAACGCGCGGTGACCGGGAGGATTCTCCGCACCAACCATGAGTGAGTGCTGGGGTCCTGTGAACTGTGTCACCGGGGAGGAGGGTGATGACAGGCGGATGTGTCACAGGGACTGTGTGTGGGATGCAGTACATGGGGCTGACTTCTATACCCTCCACTAAGTCTCCGGGCTCTGTGTGTCAGCACAGCAGTGTACACCAGTCACCTGCTTCCTCATACTACTACTACATGGGGGTCCACCGTGTGACGCCTGTGCTGTGCTGTTGCCATGGNAATGTGCACTGATCTCTAACCACTTTCATCACACTTGTTCCTCCTTTGTTTTGATGTTTCTTTCCGATCTGGTTTCATTTTGACATTTAAAGGTTTCGCTTAACTACAGTTAACCCCCAACTGGTGCTGATGGTGGGTTTGTTTCCCTGGGTTGGGATGACATTGGGGTGTTGAAAGGTGACAATCCAGTCTGTTTTTAATAAAATCAATTACATTCTGTTACTGTTTCTTCTGATCTGCCAGACTTATGACTGTTTTATGATTATTAGACTCAAAATGTACTTTATTGGCAGCACTGGCTGATATGAGGCAGAATAACAACATACATCAGTGCACATAATCATAGGGAATGTTCCTCTTGTGATACGTTTACCATTTGGGGAAGCTTCACCCATCATTATTGCCCTTCAGAAAGGAAGTGTTTCTGATATACCCTGACACGTTGTTGTAAGTGGTGTCAGAATAATGTTAGGGTACCATCAGAATAATGTTAGGGTACCATGATAAAACAACTACAGGTTTTTTGCCTTTTTAAGATGCTCAAACAGAAATCTCAATAAAAGGTGCTATGCCAGCTAGATTCCTCAATCACAATCATCAGATTGGTTTATACAGTTCCCTTGTCTTATACGCTGCATCTTATTCAATGGCGTTCANTGAAATGCTTGTTTGTTTTTCTATTTATTTAATTGAACAAATGAGTTGACTTTAATGCAGGAACATAAATCCTTGTGTTTGCTCTTCTGTGTGTTGTATTTGATTGTAATACAAACATAATACTAATACTACAATATCAGATTTATGCTCTATATGCAAACTTGCAATGTAATGCATGTGGATCTGCATTTTATCGTATGCATTTGGATCCCTAATCACAGGTACACTATATCCAGACTTCCCTGCAAGCACTCCACTAAACACTCCCCTCACATCATCAAACATCTGACAGCCATGTCCTACCTTAATATATCCCAAATGGTGTGTACTGCATTGCTATGCCTGTTCACATCCTGTCCCACTGTTGCTAGCTTTAGACCTGTCATATAGCAGAAGTCTGGTTAGAGGAGAATGCATTATGAAGGGGTATGGCAATGCGTAGTATGAGAAAGCAGAATAAATCTGATCAGAACGTATGAGAAAGCGGAATAAATCTGATCAGAACATATGATAAACGAGCGTCTACTAAATACTATTTATTTTTGTGCCACCAGTATGTGTTTATTCAGGGGTTTGATATATTTCTACATAAAGTAAAAGCACAAAATTGATATTTATAATAACATCTGATTGACATGTAGTTTATGTAGGTTTCGCTGCATCTGTGTTGTTCAGTTTCTGGGTTTATGCTTGCAATATAGATATAGAGTTATCTTNATCTGTATTCTTACCCAAAAATGTTCTGTAAATATCCCTCTCTTTCAGGGCTGGGGAAAGGTTGGTGCTGACCCATATCTTTTCAATTAAACAAAGGTAGAATACTGTTTTGTTTTGGTTTTTCCAAACCGCACTTATCCCACTAATGGTCCTGTGTGTGTTGTGCCATTGTGTTTTGCATCACTCAGTATTATCACAGTTTCTTCTTGTTCTACTTAGTACTTGTCTTGTGCTGTCTGTGAAGTATCTGTCTGTTTACAAAGCAGCATGGTCATAGAGCTTGCTTGGATCACTGCGTAGGGGATAATGACATTCAGAACACAAGTGGACTTTTGTCTTCATTTTGGAATTGCATTATTTTGGGGACATTGTCTAAACAGTACAGATGATTATTTAATATTAATTTTAAATAGAAAGAAACATCTTTTGTTTTTATTCGTAACCGAACTTTATAAAGTTCTCAGTTATGTCTTATAATGTTTATTTATTTATTTGATTTGTTAGATGATGTTGAATGGTTAGGAAGGCTGCCAAGATGATTATGTTTGCGCTCTATTGGTTTCTGTTTATTTGCATGGCTGTTATGCCAACATCTGAACAAGAGCTTTTTTTCTGCATGTTTATTCCAGCTTGTGAGTTNTCCATAGCATGGAATGATCAATGTTTGACTGCATATGACTTTATACATTAGAGCTTTCATGCAACCTNGCTGTTCTCATCCACTTCATATTGTGCTTCATTATCAACTAGTGGTTTAAAATCACCCTGTATANAATGATGTGGTTTGTTGTAAATAATAATAAATATATTTAGTATTGTATTGTGTTCTAAAACTTTTATTATTTCCCAGGTAACTCTTCTTTGGAACCTATAGGTGATNATCTTTTTTCCTTTTTAACTCTCTGTAGAACAAGAGATATTGACCCCCATTTACATCCAAATTTTAGGGTACAAATGTTGCTCTTAGTGACATTTCGGTGTGNAGCGCATGGGTAATGGGTAGCATTATTGCCTCCTTGCCATTTGGAGTTTGAGTATATTTTAACATTAAATTAGACTGTTTAACATTTTTGTATATGCAAATAATATTTAAAATATGGTTGAATCTATCTATGATTGAATGTGATGTTATGCCACTGTTTCCTCATAGTGTACCTCTGGATAAACATACAGACAATTTACATGTGCTGTTTTAGAACAGCTACTGTACAATGTGTGATTGTCCACATGGCAAGGCCAGTCAGTAACTAATTTAGATTGTGGAAAATGATTGATGATACTTCATTTCAAATAAACTACAATTAAGACCCACCCCCAATAAACTCTTTGCCACCCTTGCTATTCATAGTCCAGTGACTGTTTATATCATACACCTAACCCTAAATTCCATATAGTCTGTACACAGTACATTCCTACTCCACTGCTGTCACAATGTTAATGTCCTAAAATTTGTATACTTCAGGAGGTATCTTCAAGGAGGGATATAAATCAAATAATTGGTTTTATGCCATCTGCTGTTTAAATTATTTTATCACCATTAAATGATTGTTACCAATTTGAAAAATAAAACATACACAATTCTAAATGCATTTGTCCCAATATTTTATAGTAATCTTAGCATTATTGTGATTTCTTTTGTGTGTGTGTGTGTAAAAAAAAAAAAAAAATATTTTTTTAAAGATAATAATAATCATACTTTGTTTTAGAATATTTTGTAATCAATGTGTTGATTCCTTATTCTGGAAAAGCTGTATACCCATCTATGTTGTCTGGTCACTACATTACAGTTTGTTCATGAGCAGACACCAATGGGCCAAATGGAAAGGGATTTTTTTCAGACAACTTCTTTCCTTCCTTCCTTTTGGCCTTGAGACCTCTGAGTGTTTTCAACTTCCCAGAATCTACTTTAAATGGGTTTTCTTCCCTTTTTCATGTTGTATTGTGTTAGGTTGTAATATCTGAAATACNCAGTTTTGGACATGCACAGTGCATACACAGACGATTTTCACGTAAAGCTATCTCCCATTATTAGTTCAGCATCTGGCCCTATATCCTTATTGGTATTGCAGGGTGGGTTTCATTGAACCATCATTGTTTAAAGACCTGCAGACTTGATACATGCTTATGAATGATTACACTTGCTTTCTTAATGTGTTGTGTTCTGCTTGCGTGTTTGTGCTCCCCTTACACCAAAACCTTACAGGCAAGTTGATACTAGTGATTGATACTGTTGNGTACTTTCAGGCAGTGAATAATGTGCTATATAAAGCTGTGGATGATATATTAACATGCACCCTTCACATAGCACTACCACCAGAAAGACTCCATGCACAGAAGTCTGGATCTTGAGAAGTATTTTCCCATGCTTACTCCTGAAATGCTGATGTTTCCCATTCGCATCTGGTCCAATCCGGTTCTTTATGCTATCCTGGTATAAGATGTCATTTTTAGTCTGTTTAGTATAGCTTTATTTATTTAAAATTCTGANGCTGCATGGGCCTGGACATGTACATACAGATCTGTAAAAGCCACGTCTATGATTACACCATATGTTAATGCAGACTTTGCTTCCAGCATAAGAATTCATTCACAGCAGATTGTTCTCGTTCAACATCTTTAAATATTGTTGGATAATTGATGCCTGTGTTAATTGAACCTATGTTTATTTATTTAAAGTGTTTGTTTTCCCCCCAAAATGAAATGTAATTTACTAAAATTTACTGATAAAATAAGGTTTCTATACTTCTTTCTATAGTGGAAATAGACTGATTCTGCCCATTATAAGTATTTGAGTGCAGAGTGCTATTTATATATAACATGCTTAGCACTGTATGCAGAGGAGAGCTGTCAGCTGCTGTATTTATAAAGAGCTCTCATGGAATGAGTTCTTAGCTGCCTGCTGCTGACAGCTTAGTGCTGTCATGTGTGTCCTCTCCTTGAAGAAGCTGCACCCATGGTAGCACACAGTTCAGTAGTGCTGAACGCCCTATACTGGGTTGACCTGGAAATATGCCATCTAAATGCTTCATCGATGTTAAAAAAAAAAAAAAAAGGCAGTAGAATGGAGGAGCCAAGATATCCAGACATGTGAAAAGCCATTGTGAATCACATTTGTACACATACCTGCTTAGGATGAGAGGCACGATAGATGTGTTTGTGTATATTGCTCTTCTCTGGCAGATGAGCCCCAATAAGGAAAAATACAATTCTAAAAGGTTTGAAACGGCTAGGGTGAGATGAGAATTTGTATGTAGACTCCATTAGGTTTATCTCTACCACAGAGAAGCGAACTAGTAACAACGTGAATGAAGAACTGGGATAAAAGTAAAAAGCAGCAAGAAAAGTCTTACAAACCTTAGAGAAATGAATGGCTACATTGAAAACAACCCTTCATTATAGGAGTATCTGCGTAATCACAAAGAGGGTGGACAGACGCTGAAGGTCACACAGGACGCTTTCATTTGCACAGACTTCCATTCAGCGTGGCAATTCAGACAATTCCATCAGGCCTTCAACCACAGTTTCCATGTGTAAACATGTGATGTTAAAGAGCCTTTCACTGATGGAGCGGTGTACAAATGTTCAACTGTTCTTAAACTTGCACATATATTCTAAGCTACCCTAACATTGATTCCAAAAGCTTTCCCCGTGGGCTATCAAATACTTGTTTCATATTGCTTTGGATGTCAATACACATAAGCTTAAGCCTCTAATTAAGAAACACTGGTAAACAGTTATTGCAATATATAAGCAACAGATAAATCTCCCTGTGAGCATTCTTGAATCTTGTGTGTATTTAATGTCTGATTCGATTGTAGCAATAGGTGTGTATTTTACTCCACATCTGTTATACTAGGATGAGCTGACACAGCAAGTGCTTGTAATGAGCCTCCCTGGGTCTAGCTGTATTCTTGCTGTAATACAATTNTTAGGAAATGTCTATAAACAGAGGTCTAAGCAATGGCATCTTAAAGGCTTTGTAGGCTTGTAAAAGTATATACACTAATAAATAACAACACAAACGTACAAGGCAAAACTGTGGCAGCTTCCTTGTTCTTCCACTCTGATATAAGAAGCAAATACTGTGTTACTGTGAGTGCAGTGTGCATGACTAATACCCGGGTATCGGATTACTCGTGCTTGGGCCACAACAAATATCCAGTGGATATGCACAGTTTTCATTTATTTCGAGATGGGTTAAAAACCCTTCTCCTACTATAAAAATTGAACTTTTAATATTGGCTGTACATGCAATGTCCTGTATAGAAATCTGCTATGACTTTTCCAACCTGGTTTCCTGTTTTCTTTAAACTAAGTAACTAAGAAATACTTCAGGGCAGTACGGATGGCTCAGCAAGTAGCACTGATGCCTCACAGCGCTAATGTTGTAAGATCGATTCCCAGACAGGACCATATCTGCATGGGCTTTATCCAGGTACTCCGGTTTCCTCCCACACCCCAAAAACATGCTGGTAGGTTAATTGGCAGCAGACCCTAGTCTATATGTATGTTTTACTGCCCCCTTGTATTAATCTGCTATAGAATGTACTCCTGCAGGCAGTGATCACATTAACGCGCCTGCAAACGTCTCTGACACGTTCATAGTGTAAATTACTCATTGAGATTGATCCCATGCGTATTTTCACGGGGCTGTGGGTGCAGGTGAGGAGGAAGAGGGGGGAGCCTTTCTGTGGCATAAATGGCGGTAATAGACTGCTGGTGTATATGTAATGCCATTAACTGTCAGAATTGCGCTGCCGAAGGCCGGACACCTTACTGACACCACCTCCCTGGAGTCAATGAGAAGACGACGGAAGCTGTCAGGTGAGGAGGAAGAGTGGTGGTTGCTGTCAGGTGAGGAGGAATATAATAGACCTTAATGGAATATGGGTATATAAGGGGCTGACCTTTTTATTTCTTCTATCTCCCCCACCTTTGGCATTAGCCCACCAGAGGAGCATATGATCTTTTAATTAAATTTAAATGGTAAAAAATGTTTCAACCTCCTATTTAAGAAGTGGACAATCCCATAAACAGTTATTTCTTATTAATGGGGAGTTTGGACCATTGTAGACCACATTACCATTTAATGCAATTGTCGCTAAAATAATACTCCTATTTGGCAAGAAAATACTCCTTATCCTAAATGCTATGAGGAGTATTTGTACTCCTTCTGAAAAAATGGAGCGTGATTACTGCCTGCAGGTAGGGCCCCCATCCCCACCCAATGTGTTCCTCATTGTATGTCCCCTGGACACTGCGTGGCACCTAATGAATAAGAGTAAATAATAATATATGAGACTGTTGGTGTAGAAATACAAGCATTAAACTTTTATTAGAAGTGGATCTTCACCTACTACATAGTTTTTCACATTTCACATCAGTTGTAGTAAAATTAGATTTTGAAACTTGTATCAGTCTTGAGGGCCGATTCAATTCCCTGGTTCAAGATGGGGGGAAGCTGGTCATGCACTTTTTCCTGTCTATTACATGAGCTGAATGACGCTCAGTACTCTGCTCGCTCTGAAAACATGTGTGTTGTTTTTCCTGTCGTGTAAGGGGACTGAAGAATTGAATGAGCCCCATTGTGTTCATATTGTCACTCATATAGATTGTATTTTTTGTTTATAACTTTTCATCATGTACAATGTGACACTAAGATGACCTGTCATGTAGCACCTGACAAATGAGAACCATAAGCAGAGCAGGTATGTGAGTAGAGTTTAGAATGAAAGTGAAATCTTACATGCAATAAGCATAACAAGTCACTTGGCACTAAATAATCTGCATTATGCAAAACAAGGGACCAATGAGTAGAATTAAAAACATTTATTTCTTATTTACAAGTCATGTATATGAATGGAATGCAATAAGGTCTGTATCTGTGATGATTTAGTTGACTCATCATACAGCTCAATGCAAACTTAAATATTGGGCTACATTTTATTAGCCTTTAAACCTAGGCTCTTAACGAAAATATTTAGCTTATCTTACCTGATAAGACCATTACAATAATGTGCTTTCTCTTTTACATGTGTAGATTCTGTCCTCTGGATACTATACATAAACACAGGGCTCATATCTAGCTGGCAAACAAAACAAGTCATCATTCTACAGACATTTTAAAGATGTGGCAATTGCATTAGGAGGTTTTTGCAGATGCCAGGGTCTTATAGTCGATCCTAACTGTATACATGATCCATGCAAGCACTTGAACACAACTCCCCTTGCTGTCTTCCATCCAGAGGAGCCTATGGTAAGATGTCTAATCCGTTCACGCTTATAATGGATGCATATTAGATGCCTGAATTGTTTAGAGGTATGATAACACACCTATAACACAATGTCCCTCCCTCTTGTGAGCACAACCTAGTTCCCCTAAGATACAATTGCACCTGCTTGTGCAAAATATAAAATCTCCAGAGGCCGGGATCCGGCCCTTTCTCTGAACAGCTAATTATTCTTCATACTTCTGTTAATTCCCCTTCAGCTCACTGGTCAGGATCCAGTATTATGACTGCATCTATGCAAACACATGGGAGATCACTCCTTTCCCTCAACTGCATTTCTGGGTATTTCATCCCACATTTAAAACTTCACATCTATCTCTACCTGACATGAGAACAGGTGACTACAGACATCCATTACAGTAACATAATAAACATATTGCACACATTTGAATAAACGTTTTTCAGTTACTATGTACAACTGATTTGGTTATCGTTGTGGGTCCACTTTTGAAAAAACAGCTACTAGTGATATACCTATGGCAGTGGTTCCCAAACTTTCTCAGTCGAGGCACCCTTAGGGTCTCCATAATTTTCCAGGGCACCCCTAAGACAGAATCATTTTGAATTTTTAAGTTTTTGATTCAGAATAGAGTAATCACTATTTAAGTAAAGACAGAAATACTTCAGGTTGATATTAAATCTTGTTTGTCCTTTATACGAGATGTAAATTGTGCTTCTAGGTAACACTATCAACATAGCACCACGTTGTAAACAACATTCCGCGGCACCCCAATGATAGCGTTGCGGCACCCCAGGGAGCCACGGCACACAGTTTGGGAACCACTGACCTATGTGATTTTATCCTTAGCACTTCCATTAGAATATATATATATATATATATATATATATATATATATATATATATATATATATATTCTAACCAGCTGCTCCATGAGGTGACATATACCTCTTGAAAAGGAAACACCACATTAATATAGTTAATTAGACAGAAGTCTGCTTCCATTAAAAACCAGTGTAATATTAATAGGAAACTTGTATGTACTGTTTATCCAGTTTATGATGATCATCATGTTTTTATGTGAAAACAAAAATAAAAAACACTCTCCAACCATTGACTGTGAATGTGTTTTGTTGGAAAGTACATTTCTGTGAAATATTAGGCCACAATGACTCCGCAGCAGGTGTACATTATTAAAAGGGGACAGATGATATCAGGATTTCTTGTAAAATATTTAAGCATGTCATAAAATGTAAGTCATGAAAGACACGAGCACTTTAAATATGTACCGGTCTTGTGTGGGCTTGCACAAATGCATATTAAAATGAAGTGTTCAACAAAGCCACGGAGATACTTTGATGCTGCGACACCATAAATAATTTGTGAGCATTTAGATCCATAAACATCCACAAGCTTCCAATAAGTTTACAAACAACTATTCAACTGCCCTAATTCACAGGGTATCCTGCTAACTGGTCACACACACAAAGTATCATCTGTTATCACCAGCTCCATTACCCTCAGGGTCTGTCTACCTGAGCTCACGTCCATACATTCTCTGCGAAAAGACAAATACTCAGTACTGAAAAACTTATCAGAATGCAAAACTCAAATATTGATTTTGTGCTGTGACTGTACATATAAGCTGCTATTATATGTTTCAGAAGTGTTCTATTTATCATCTATGCACTTATCAAGGTGAACACTACTTTAAGAAAGGAGCCAAACCTAGAGGGTTGACAGCATGGGACATTGGTATAAGGAGGGAGCTGTATTGCCCCCAGCAGGAACGCTGGTAGTGAGAATGGGGCAGTCAGATTATCTGGAAGTCTGGAAGGGTTTTTTGGTTGGCACAGGAAATAGTTTGTTTGGATCATATAAGAAAAGTCCAGACAAACCTTGATCCTAGTGCAAAGTGTTTGTCATTTATATAAATGGTTAGTATGGGATAGAATGCATTGAGGGGCAGTTCTTTTTCTGCCCCGGTTTCGTACTAATACAATGCCAGTAGAGCTATCTATGCAAAATATTTCTGATCTGTTTATAACAAGTGAGTGAATATATTACTTTGCAGATCTTTTTCTCACAGTGTAAACGTTTTTGTTGCTGTATCAGCTTTTCTATGTTAATTCAAGGTACTTTTTACAGTTAATAAAACAGTGGATGTTTTAGGTGCTTATTAACTTGCTTTCAGAACTACCGGATTGGATTTGCTTCCATGGCTTTCTAAGTAACTGCAATATGTGATCCAGAGTTCAGGCATGCAATGTGAATATGCTGCTTTCCTGAAGGCTGCCTTTAAGCCTTCAAAAAGAATTAAGGGGAACATATCTGCGAAGGTACGGTCTGACTTTACAACAATGCCTGAGCTCATGGGAAGGGGATACAGGGAGCTGCTGCAATGAAACCTGTTGGCTTTATTTATGAAGAGCAGCTGGCATCTTGTGCTGCTAACTAGCAATGATTCAAGTCCTCCAGATTGTGAAGGAACTGGTCTCCCCATCGAGACGCAGGGCTGCCACGGTGAAGGAAGGTACGAGCTGGGAAATGTATGTGATCTTTAACTCCAATACATTGTTTAGTGTTCTCATTCTGCGGTTCTTCGTCTCTCGCTTCCTTCTTCACATTAACCCTTCTGCATTAGTCTGCTCACTAAAAAAGGTTTGTAGTAGCATTTGCTTTCATAGAGGACAGTGTGTGCGTTTACAGCTCAATTATCCATCTGTATGAATGTTCCTGACAGAATCTTTTACATTTGCCGGTTTTAAAAATGCAAATATTAATATCTGCCCACTGCTTGTCATATATTTATTGATTGTATGAACATATTTTTATGTAGCGAATGCTAAAATACAGAGCTTGAATGAGCTTTTTTGCTAAGTAGATCATTTAATATGCATATCATTTAATTAGATCATAATTTACTCTCTTTATTTCCTCCATTTGTTTGGTACATTTTATTTAGCTTGCACAAGGAGTACAAAGTATGCTTAATATTTCTTTTCCAGGCCAACCCTGCAGCTCTTTTAATGAATTGCATTTGCTAGCCTTTTTAATATTGCTTGGGGTGTTTTTTTTTACTTTGGTTGATATTTCTCTATAATAAGTGTTTTGAATGTAACGCATACATTAGTAATATCAAACTCCTATAAATGATAGAAACTTCATACTGCTTACAAGTTTTCTGTGCACTTATACTGTCTCCTTATACTCTCTGCGTAATTCAGCTACTACTGAACATTTTACCCCCTTTAACACAGAAAACCCAGGTTAGCCCTGGGTCCATAACCTTTCATATAGTTGTGTGTCCTTTATAGTTCCATTAAATCTCCGAGCTATTAAGATAGTGTTGAGCCACCAATGAGAGGACTATGGCTGCCCCATTCTTCCTACATACCTTACTGTGTTTAGAGTGACCCAGGAGTGGGCAGGATCACTCATTTTACCCATTGACCCCAGCATATACTTGCCTCTTTGACTCTTGATTATTATGATTTGTGAGTCTGTGCTTTTTAAACAAAACAAAAAGTAAAAGCAGTAAAGGAAAAACAAGGTTGTTTTCTTTTGGAGTGTCTTCATTTATTAATGGATCTGTTTTGTTGGCAGGGAGGTATGCATTCTTTACATGAAATACAAGCTCCAGCATAGCTAAATATTGTCTTTATTTAAATCACCAATGCCATATTCATGAAATATTTATCCCTACTGCAATGCCTAAAGGAGTCCTATTTATTTACTGTGCTTAATACCAGTTATAAGAAAATATCCCCTATTAATTAAGTACCATGGATGATTTACAAGACACATTTTGACTCCAATACTACAGATATCAATCAATGCTAAAGGGTTTCCTGCATATGCAGAAGCCTAAATTAAACGACCAATCTCTGTGTTTTGTTTTCTGTACTCCACCTACACCACCTAACCATAAAGTGTCTCTGATTAGACAACATGCTCAGTTACTGGCCATGTGTTTGCAGTAATAATTATATTGTTTTTGTTTACAGTTTAGATTAGCTTACATTTTAATTAGTCATGCGCTTTTTGTTGATCATGCCATCAGTTGTACATATACCAGCTTTTGTCCATATACTTTTTATATGCTGTTTATCATACTATGCAAGGTGAGGAACTGAACCCAGAATGCTGGTTTTGGAGAGGTCCGCAAACACCCCCACTGGCCCTGACACACACTTCCAATTGCTGGGGTTTGCCTAAAGTCACAACAAACAAATTACATGAGGAAAGTGGGATATATTAACACGAGAAATAAAAAACTGGGGTATCAAAACTCTATCAACATTTTTTTATGTTAAAAATAAAAAACATTACTTATTACATTAACTTATTAAAGAAAAGAAGAAAGTGGATATGTTGCCCATAGCAACCAATCAGATATCAGCTCTCAATTTAATTTCACTTAATGAAGAATGTAAGCTTAAATCCCACTTTGCAATCTCCCTGATTAGTAAATTTAGGCCTTTTTTTGTTTTGTTTCTTTCAAACACAAACCAGCACCTGCCCAACGTGTCGTTTCTATGTCTGGTTAGATTGCGATCAGGTAGCCCGGATGTGCAATACAAAAAGTTCCAGAAGTTCTGTAAGAAACATGTAAAATGTCAAGTCCTGGATTATTCTACACATTTTATTTTTACGCAGCTTGTGGGTCATGTTTCTTATAACATTAGATAAGATCTATAGAAGAGCTACATAATTGGACATTAAAGCAATAATTAACAATGTGCAAATCACATTTTAAATTATATTTAAAACCAGAAAGCGCAAACTTAAATAATCATAGAATTGATGTAAAATATAGTATTTTGAGTATTTTGAGTTCTAAAACAATTTTCCTGATTGACTTCTAGATCCTTATTGGCCAGTGCTGTTGTGTCTGTCGTTTCATCATGTAACTAGGTGATCTAAACTTTTTAAAATGGAAATATCCGTTTCTTCCAAGCACAAGACCACACAAGGACTCTATGAACAGATGGAATTTCATCTTCATCTGCTGTGCAAAGGAAATTTTGTCTTACCCGATTTAGTTAACATTTTTGCTTTATGTTTTGGATGTTGAAGGTAAAATTGTTATTTGAGAGTCCCAATTCTATTCCACTCCTCCATAATTATGGTTCAATATGTTTTTGACCTAGAATTGTTTTTATCTTTGATAAATAGGTTTATATATTATGAATCCCAAAATACATAATGTAAATACAGAGTTTTGTTTTAAGTATTCTGATGTGTACATATAGGGCTGGATCCAAACAAGTGCAGTCCGAACTCTGGCTAACTCTAAGCTACACTATGTAGCATACATTTCGTATTCGCGCTGGCCGGGGGAACACCAACCACTCTTCTTATGCATACTGGAATGTTCATGGAAACTACCTAAAAGGATTTTGTGTCACCCTTACTCGGGGTGATGCGGAATACACAACAGTATATAGGAGCTGAGATCTGTATGCACACCCATCTATCTGCCTTGCTGACGGATAGAGGGGCTTTTATGGATTTCTGGATTGTACGGATCCATATTGGTCAAGGTAGCTTTTAGCATGAGCATGCACACTTTATTTTCTGGTCATTTAAGATGGATCTGGTCCATACTGCTATATGTAAATACTATCTTACATAGATGTGTCTCCTTTTAATTTGTCTGCAGTATTCAGATGGTAAATTGTGTGTGCAGATATGTTTTGTCCTGTAACTGTAAAAGTGGTAGTGGGCGTAGTAGAAATGGTCTAGGGCAAGAAGTGGAAATTGATTCTTGTTAAAAAGGGAATTATTTGAATGTGTGTCAATACTTAAAGGTTTCGTAGGTGGTATTGGGTCACAGGAGATATTTTTGCTATTAAAATGTAATTAATTGATCATTACACTTAGAAAAGCTGTTAATGCAAAACAGATGTATGGTGTGCTGATTCCTGTCTAAACACCTGATCGAGTTATTAAATCAACTAAATAAGCAACATAAAATGCATATTTGAATGGAAAAGCATGAAACACCCTGTTTTATTATTTTTGTTTCCCTTTTTGTTTTTGGATAATAACTATTGATCGTAAATAGCGATGGGGTAAATATAAAGGTACTGATTTTCTGGCACGTCACTCCTCTGCCATCTGGTATTTTTTTTCCATTAAATAAAATGTATTTGCATGTATTTCCTGTATGATCATTGTGATAGAATTACAGATTTGGTGGTTGTTTACTTGCCTGATGGAGTAACATACAAGTAACTTACAAGTGTTCTGGATGTCCCGTTCATATATAAATACAGCCTTTATGCTTTTGTGTTAAATGATAAACAATGGGCCCATTGTCTTGTTATAAAGACCAAACTGTCCGCTCTTTAGCAATCGCAGTACTCAAGACTCTTACTACATGGCACATCTGGATGTTTATTGAAATGCATGTAGGATTCTATCACTGTTGTAAGTTTTGGGAGTTGAAAATCACTATAACACAAACATTCACACAGTCACTGACATCTTACCAGCATTGGTTTTTCTTCCAGTATTCAGCAATCCAATGAGTTTATTCAAAGCAATACATACTGTATATTAAGGGATTAAAGCTGAGACATCAGGGCTTTGCTGTTCTGTTAATCTTTGAAAGTTTATTATGAGGTTTTGTGAAATTCATTTTTCTCTAAAGAATATTAGCATGAAATAAATGTTATAAATAACAGTTACTTTATTCAATTAAGAGGTGCAGCGACTATTGAAGATCTTTTTTTAATGATTTGTACGTTTAATCTAAGCAATAAAATAGATCTTTTTTTTATCTTCCTGCAGGGTTATTAATGTTCTGTGCAATTATCCTGTACTGCTTCCCAGCATCTTGGGCTACTAAAATCTATGGGTTTAATTATAACCCTGTGCTTTAAATAGAGTGGCTGAAAGTATAAGGTGGAAACGCTCAAAAGACCCCATTATTTCTTCTTCCTTTCACTTTGTCTTCTATCCAAGTTACTTTTTAGGGATATATATATACTGGAAAATTAACACTATATACTAAAATATATATGAATTATCCTATATAGATTTTTAACACAAAACAGGGCATTTAGGGAAGTTACACTTTTATAACCAATTGATCAACGTTTCTACCTACAGTTATGTTGTATAAAACAATAAAATGTCCATGTTTTCTCCCTCACTCCTTCAGTGCCCTTGTCCTCTTAATGACTATGCATGTCTGCTCTAATTCCTTATTACATTATTGTCCCTTCTGATATTGTGGAACTTCCCTTTGAATGAGTCAGTATAAACTTCCTTGATTCATCTCTGTATCACATTGAATGTAAATCAGAACTTATTTTTAACTTTTCTTACCTCGCCTGTGCCCGCTGTCATTGTTTCACAGTCGGGGCTGGAAACCTTTGTGTGCATTAGAGTGGAAGGACTAGTCACAAGCCGATTACTACTCTGTTCCAGATCACCCTCAGCATGTATTTAATGCTGGATAACATAACAAAATGACAGTGTTTTGGAGCTTGTAGAGACGCGTAACATAAAATTAACTAGTTTGAGCCTTTGTGTTACCTTACATTTTTGTGCTGAATACACATGAAATCACATACTGCAACTGCACAGAAAGTTCATTTACCAATATTGAATTATTACTTTAGAGTGGACAATTGCTTATTTGTGATTTAGAAGATATTACATTTATGAACTTATATAATTTTTTTTTGTATTCCCTGTAAATTCCACAGATTTACTAATGTGCGTTGTGTGTTTATAATGTTGTATTTTGTTAAGCTGCTTGATTATTAGATGAGCAAGATCTTTAAGAACATTCTCATTATCTTTCCAGAACATCCAATACATCATAACTCTAAATCATACTATTAGTTTGGCTCATTTTAGAAAGATGCTGAAGTGGAACAAGGTAGAACCATAGTCTTCTATACAGTGGGAAAACACAAGAATTTTAATCTGGGGATTCCAAATGCTTGTCAAGCATGTAGGGTATACTGTGCTGTAGATATTGGGTATATTAGGTGTCAGGAAATGGCACATATTATAATATAATATGTTTGTGTTATGTTTGGGTATAGAGTACAGTGTACCGTCTCCAGTCCCCTAATATACCCCACAAATATTTAAAGTATATGCTATTCCCTTATCCCCTTAATACTTTATATAGTTTCTACTACCCAGTCCCCTTGTCATGTGGCTAAGGGTGGTGACTCTATTAAGTATATATTGGGTGATGGCATGTACTAAGTTTTCCAATGAGTTTTTTTGGGCTACTGAAAACATCCCTTGAGTTAGCCACTGCTATAGACATGTTTCTGAGCATTGGCCTGACTTCCATAACATTGATCCACNCTACTGTAAAGGTCCTTGTATTTGTTAGCGGGTTGATAGAGGGGTGCGTGTACAGTGGGCACTATTTAGCTTTCCGAGCAGCCCTGCATAGAATTTCAGGATTGTCAATTCGCACGTGTATTTGCATTGGATTTATATTTAATACTGCATTACTGCCCCACCTCAGGCAATCCTCATGCCTAATATATTTTTGCTGTAATGAAATTAAGACACNTTTATGTCGGTCCTTTTAAAGATAACAATAGGAAATGAGCATCCTATTAACATTGTGACTAGTAAGAACGAAACGTCTGTAGAAACAGTAGGATGTTAGGCACTCTGTGCGCTTTCATATATCCCTGCTGGAATTCTCCTCTTAGTTTCCTGTTTTTCTGACTGTCCTCTGTAGGTGGTGGACTGGCCTATTCTTTTACATGTTTCTCATTTCCTTGTAATTTGTTTAATCAAACAAAACATAGAGAAATACAAAAGAACACATGTACTACTTACAATACTACGTTGGATATTTTGTTCATTGTCGATGACCATGAATTGGACCCTTTTTCCCCTTGTTTCCTGTGTTAGAATGTATTTTGTATATTTTTACTGAAATGGGCATCAGGTCCTGAATTTTGTATGTATTCACTTAAATTAATGCACCTAACTCCATTGTAAATAAAAGGAAAAGGAAAGTGTTTGCGCCACGTGGTATTATTTGAAAGGGATTGGTTTGTGGTTTTTCTTAATTCCGGATCAATTTTGTGTTCATGCTTAAAGGCTTTGATGCTTTAGCGTTAGAATACTTTATATACCAAAATCATAATGTGGTTTAGAGTCCCGTTCCAAGCGCTTAATCTTATAATTAGTGGGGAAAAAAAATCCATGTTAGACCCTTGGAAGTTTGGGACACAAATGACATCTGAGTGCCATCTGTTATCACTCAGTAAAGTGTATAGTAAATGTTATATAAATATATAATGTATTAAGTGTCAATGTGTCAAGTGTTTTACTTTTTTTTTTGTTTAACTTGAAAATTCCACAGTGTCAGGGATTTCCTATTTAAATGTCAATATCCTCTAAATAATTTTCAAGATATGAAAATCAGATTTGAGTTCACATTCTCCAGTGTGTTAAATGAAACCGAGAGCTTGAATCTGATTGGTTGCTATGGGTAACATCCCCACTTTTCAAATCACTGCATAGTAAATATACCCCTTAGAATCCAGTTCTATAACACCACAACAACAGTGTAAAACATGTTTTATAAGCAAACCCTAGATCCAAATGGAAGCAGGCACTGAATACCCGTGTGAGGGTTTCAGAACGGGTGGCCCTTGTAATCACTGACTACACTTTTCTCACTTGTGAGCTCAACCCATCCCCTGTCAGATTTGTCACAAATCAACATTATGTGAAATGCATACAAATCATCAGCAAATCATAAAAACAAGTGTTTTNTGATCAGACTGCAAGGAAGACACTTTGATATATAAACATGTTAATGATGGTATCGCAACTTCTGTATATATATTATATCTAATCTGTTTTATAATAATAATAATTTAATAATTTAATTTAAAAACAAATGGAATATAATATGTCTATAAAAAAAAGTCAATTTCTGGTACAATTGAATGCAGCCAGCAGAGTACTGGTTAAATGTATAATAGAATTGTTCTCCAGGTGGGTTACTGTATAGTAACACTGCATCATTCTTTTCCCCTAAAGGCAAGGAAAGGGTAAGGATGTGATGTTATTTCCCAGACTTGTTTTTGTTTTTAATGATGAAAAGATCTTTCCTCCTTTTGGTTGTGTTATTTTTCTAGTTCTATATAAAGTTAACAAACCATATTTGGGGACAAAACTTTTTCNCCTGTGCTTTAGGATAAACTAGGACAGAATTGCCTTCCATGTCATGTAGCACAGCCAGTCATCTAATGAGGAGGCTGTGCAATACTTTCTGGACATGTAAACTGGTGCTGCTGATGTGGAGGTATGAATGATACCTCAACCAGTGTTCCAAGTGGAAATTTAGTAGTGGTGGTAGGTACATTTAGAAGTGACCGTATGGAAAATAGAAGTCAATGGAAATCTNTAGTTTTTCTGTTACATCATTGGGAGAAGTGCTGGTATGNTATACCCCGGTATACACCNTCATCTCCATTCCTGACCTCAACTCCACATAGAATAAATAACTTGCAAATGGTGACTTTTTCAGTGTACAAGAAATTGCCAAAATATATGCCATTTGAATAAAGAATATATTTCACTGCNTCTTATGAGTGACTTCGTATGCTGCATTCTATATAAATGAATTAAAGATTTAAATGCAGTTCAGTTGCTGATGCAACTGCATCTCTGAATCCCTTCTTCAGGTATGACAGGTATTCTATGGGAAGATAACAGCCAATCACAACGCATTCAAATGTAAGTGCAGAGTAAGTATAGTGTTAGGTATATTGTAAATGTGGCGGCAAAAGCACCGATGTCTTCAGAAATAAGTCAGTGTGTACTGACGTACCATCTTCAGAGTAGTTATTCCCGTTAAAAATTCAGTAGAGAGCCACCTGCTGGATAAGTATGTTATTGCAACAGATTACTGCAGCAAAGGTTTCTGGGGTTGTTAACAGGCAGGGACCTCATGTATGTAAGTATCTTCTGATGTGTACCCAGCTTAAGTGTGTTGTATTGTGGGTAGGTCTGAGGGGCCTTTCGATTGATAATGAAATACTTTTAGAATGCATCCAAACTAGTACTAGTTTAGAAGATATTTTATAAAGGAGCATATTTACCATGTAAATTGACTGTCATCTCATTAATTGTCTATATTACTGATGATACAACTGCATACATTTTTAAATTAAATGTTTATACATTTGGATGACTCAAGCACGTACCTCCATAAGATTGCAGCCACAAACACTGTGAAATGGTATATTATGACATGGTGAAGATGAGATGCATAAGAGGTAATTGTCATCTNTTACAAACACTATNAGAGGTGAGAGATGGTGTTTCTCAGCCACAGTGTAACAGTAACACTGGTCAGTATNTGTGTGCAGTCATACCACGTTCCGATTGCCTGGGNTTTAAAAAGCCGCAGGCATATCCTTGGTGCAGAGCCGAGCGTGCAAGTCCTGTTCAGACTTGCAGAAAGCGCTGGCTCTACAGTGATGCTGGCNNCCCGTAATGAGGTGATGNTACCTAAAAGGACCGTGATTGTAATGATCACGTCTTTTTAGGCCANTCACCTCTCCCTCATACACGCTGGCAGGNAGGCCGGCTTCAGATACGTTCAGACTGCAGCAAAGCCGCAGACGAGAAACCCTTCTTTTTCAGTGGCTGGCTTTTAAATAGTGACCCGTTCAGATTGCCTTCAGAGACTGGCATTTTCAATGACAAAGCCGGCCTTTTGAGGCAATCTGAATGGGGTATAAGTAAAAATAAAGTATTCTCCCTGCATGGAGACAATGGTTTTGTCCAGGAGTAACTTTCTTCTCTTTGTTTGAAATATGGATCTGGTCCGCTGTTTCCGATTTGCATTTGACAGCAGCCTACTGGTGTGTCTTTGGGGAAAACATAGATTCGCAGGTCATCAACCATAAAGTATTACTATCCTATAACAGTGTATGAGATTTTATCAGGGCAGGACTCCATGAGCGGATCCTTCATTGCTGTTGGCTTGCTTTCTACCGTCTTACTTCTGATGAGCTGCACACAGCGTTTTCAGTTACAGCATATTCTATGATTTTCCACAGGGCTTTGGCTAGAGTCCTGAACAGCCTGGGGAATAACACTGTCACTAACTATATACAATGATACTTCTCTTCCTCTGCTGGCAGCTGCATCCAAGTGAATGGTACCCACAAGCAGTACAGAGATTTTGCTGTTAGAAATATTCAGAGCAGTAGGAGAGGAGTGATGTCTGCCAGTCTTGAGGTCTCAAAGTTTCTATCACAATTATTATTATTTTTTTTTCCGAGTTGGAACATTCATATTAGCTGATGTATTAATGTTTTGATCATGTCACACAATAAAACTTTGTAGTCAAATGCAGGTTGTATTATTTGCTTGAAACTTCTCTATGAATACTCTGTGGCTGTACAGTCCTGGCCATTACAGCAGCTTCCAGCAGTGCTCCTGCATTAACCAGTTACTAACTATGCTATTCTATATTTAAAATAGAATAGCAGAATTTATGCAAATTTATGATAAGTGCTGGAAGTGAGGATGTACATGTTGTGGGTACACCATACCATATCACCATATCATCATATAGGCAGCAGAGGGACAGTGAAGTGGTTAACCTTATTTAGGTTTAGGGTTAGCTAGGGTTATGACCCTGGTTAAGAGGACAAAGGCATGTGCTGGGGAGGGTACAGAACACACCGAGGCAATGGGGAANTCAAAGTAAAGAACCTGCAGTGCGAGAAAACAGAGCTTGGTGGGGGCTGACTTTATCCTCTGTTCACCCATCTGATCTTTCTTATTGGTTGATTTTGTACTATATGTTCATGTTATGCATAGTTNACATTTCCCTTTGATGTGGTAATATGCCCATAGGGTTTTAGTGTAGTTTTGATGCTATGCTGCATAAAGGTACCTTAGGTTGCAGATTTTTTGTCAGTTAGATATTGGATTTAATGGCTTTCATAGATCAAAATTAAACACACAATGAAACCAGGCAACTTTAATGTCCGAAATTGCTGAAAAGATACCAGTCTAAAATTTCCATTGTAAATCAGATTTACAGACAGCAGAAATNATAATGAANCTTCCTCCTATAAATTAGGAGCATGAATGGAGGTCAATGCTGTTCAGTTTTTTCCTTGGTTCCTGGCCTAGAACCATGTAACTGCCAAAAGAAGGGAAAATGAGAAGTGGCACATTGAGACATGGTTTTGCCCTTTCAGACATATTCAGTATAGTGTAGTTCTCATTCTTGTTTAAAAAATGTTTACTGTAAACTCTGTTGTTGGATACAATCTGAACAAATGAATATTCAATTTTCTGCACTTGGTTGATTATTATTAACAGACCTTTCTATTTCTGTAGTTTCGTGCTTCAGGTGATTTTGTTTACAACAATTTAAAAATTTTAATCTTATTGCGACACAACATGAATTTAAATACAAAAGTAACCTTTTATCAGACATCAGCTTAAATGCCAAGACACCATCTTAAATGACAGTCAGATTAATTAAAATCCCCCTTTTTAGGTGCACTTTATCCATTGGTTTAATGAAAGTTACTTTGGACAGAGTTTTTTTTTTTTTGGGGTGACTGGTGTGTAGTTTACTGACGAAACTGATATCAGCGGAAATGAAATGGCCATATACCATTCTGTCTAAAATATTTTGTGATGGGAGCTGAATATATAATGTTGTAATTTTGTTTCTGCATGGCTAAATACTGTTAATAGTATACTTTGCTGCAGTTTATGCACTTGTACAGTTTGGTAGGACAGGTGGTCCATGTTTTTTTTTATGCAAATAAAATAGATTTTTTTTGGAACCTCAAAGGCTTTAAATGCTTTAGGAGCCATTTAATGTAGCTATGGCTTTCACAACCTTACTCTTTTTATGTATGTTGCTTATTATTGGTTATTTTAAACATGTGTACAGTATTTTTTTAATAGCCTTTTCTCCCTCCACTATTGTTTTTAAGACTTTTTATATGTTTTCTAATTTCATAGATCAAAATTCAGAACAGGATGCGACTGTTAAATCTGCACAAGAACGAGCAGAGATAGTTGCCAAATATGACAAGGTGAGTTGTTGGATTACAGGTTTATCAGTTAGCATATTAACCTATAAGCATCTAAACACGTGTTA
Source organism: Platyplectrum ornatum (assembly GCA_016617825.1). Taxonomy (NCBI): domain Eukaryota; kingdom Metazoa; phylum Chordata; class Amphibia; order Anura; family Limnodynastidae; genus Platyplectrum; species Platyplectrum ornatum. The sequence continues at coordinate 46,992 of JABWIB010001877.1, read as the reverse complement.
CTTGGGTTTAGATATACCTATGAGAGCATTTGCTCTTTCCGCCTTATAGCCGTATGGATTCCTCTTCTGTTATTTTACCTAGAGTTTGAAAATGGTAACGAAGTATGATATGTCATCGGCTGCTGATATTACTTTTCTCAATCTATGTAGTGTCCCCTGCTATCCCAGGGGATTATAGTTTAGTGTGTGGCCAGCTTTATATATATATATATATATATATATATATATATATATATATATATACACATATATATATATATATATATATATATATACACACACATATACACACACACATACTTTAAGGCACTAAAGTATATTTAAACAAGCCGTCCATTCAGGTGGATGGGATGCCTGTCATTTATAAAGAGCTTCCTCTCCTGTCGGCTGAAGCCTTTACTGGAGCCTGTGTATATAATGGGTATGTACTGGGTAGGTACTGGATATATACCAGGCTCTGGGACAGGCACCTTTACGAAGCCGATATCGCTCTAATGTACGATGTTGATGACGGGATGATTTTCTCAAGGGAAAACCGCACATTTATCGCACCAATACAATGATATTGTTCTAGTGAATGCCCAGCTTAAGGCTCGTCTATTACTGTATATACTCGAGTATAAGCCGAATTTTTCTGAGTCCACAGAGCTGGTACAGGCATGATAGTGTGCTGTATAGGTTACAGCAGAGGTTCCCAAACTTTCTCAGTCGAGGCACCCTTAGGGTCTCCATAATTTTTCAAGGCACCCCTAAGACACAGTCATTTCTAATTTTTGATGTTTTTGAGTCAAATTCATGTAATAATTATTTAGGTAAAGACAGAAATACCTTAGGTTTAACATTGCTCCTGTGTTGCTCCTATACAAGAGGTAAAATTGTGCTTCTAAGTAACACTGGCAATGTTGCACCATATCAGAAAAAACATTC
>JABWIB010001877.1:2181-23512 GCA_016617825.1 Platyplectrum ornatum | reverse complement strand
TATATATATATATATATATATATATATATATATATATATACTGTATATATATATATATATAGTGTGTGGCAGTTGGTCCATGTAAATTAGTCCATTTAGACATTAATGAAACCATAAGAAAAATAAAAACAAAATTTATATGGTACTTTGGACCTGTATTCACCACATAGAGGCTACTGTATCTGCAATGCTTAAATGACCCTAGCTGTGATCTAGAGCAATAATCCAAAAGCTTCATGTGGACCTTGAACCAGTCTCCACTGGCATTTTGCTTCTGTAGTCAAAGCTTTGAACAGTTGCTTTAAAGGCATTGTGCATATGTGTATGTTCTTTCAATAAATGTGTTATTTGAACAACACAAGATTAAAAGAAATATACACATTCTTATGCAAGTCACATTACAGCTGTCGTTGGGTAGATTTCTTTGTGTGGATGGTGATATAATGGTCATGATGACTGAATTGNGGATTTTTATTCTGCTAGTGTAACAAAGTATCCAGAGGGAGAGACAATATTGCACATTATTCTGCATAGATTCTATAAAACCCCAAGATATCACTTGAAAACATGCTTACAAGTGCCACATCAAACATAATGCCTCATTACAAAGTGCTCCCTCTGATATTAAAATCTATTCTCAAATTCTCACTTTTGCAGGGCAAACCAAGAAGATGTTAACAAAATAAAAACAAACCTTTAACCTTTATTAAACATTGAACAGTCTTGTGATTCGTACCCACCTGGGATGATCTTCAGGGCAAACTGCAGACTACAATAGACTGGTTTTGAAGTGGCCTAAAATGTTTTATTCTGACATTCACTGCTCTATAACTCCCAGAATCTTTCTTTTGTTGTTCAGCTCTGTAGAAATCTATATTCATACTTTCTGCTCTACTTGTAGGCATTTTACGTTGTAGTGCTATATTCCCCCAGAAATCTATAGAGGCACAAGGAGCTTTGATTTTGTGTGCAATTTTCAGCACATTATTTTTCATTATAATGACTGCTAAATGCGCCAGTAGGATGTCAATTTTTTATCACCGCAGAAAGCAGGTGCTTTCTCGTGACATTTAACTAAAATAAAGCAAAGCCTGCCCTTTCTTTAGACATAATCCATGCTGTGTTAGTTAAAGGAGCATTCCGGCTTAAGGAAGTTATTTTTAAAGCAAGAGCTTCGGTGACAATTTCAGCCAAGGTTCCTATGTTGTTGTTGGTTTTCATTTTAAAGCTACCGTTTCTTCTTCTTTCCTTTTTCAAGTTTTTTTTATTTTTCATTTTTTTCTTTAGTATAACTTTGTACTGATTTAACTAGTGTTGTAGGCGACAAATTGCTTTAAGACATGTAAAAAATCCTGATTGCTAAAACATTAGTGCAGATGCATTAAAATTAATGAGCTTCATTTATTGTCGAGCTTCACATCCTATTAGTTTCTTGAAAATGTATATTCTTTGTTTATTAAATGTCTGTTGCAAGCAACAAAGCAGACGCTGCAGACTGTTACATTTTCAGCGACGTGGTCTAACCTTGAACCTTTAATTAATGTAGCTGAGACATCCTCAGCATCTTCAAAGCCTGTTCACTAATAAGCTTGGATGAACAGTCTGCCACCACTTGGGGGTGACATTCAACCATGGAAAAGATACTTGTAAAAAAAAAATAATGTGCTTTGCTCTGCAACATCCTTATTAGAATTGGATTTCATTTGCCTTTGCTTAAAATACTAGTTTGTAAATTACAAAATAATTGTAAAATGCCTAGGACATCTAAAACATATTACTTGTTAATATTTCTAATTAGTTCTCCCTTTTTCTGAATTTCACCCACAGCCTTGCTGTGAGTTCAGGTGTTAAATCTAACTTCACATGGTATTTTGGTATTTAAATTCCAAAATCAGCATAAACCATTGAAAGTGGGTGGCAAGCTTAACATAAACTCCTGAGAGAACTGCGGGAATGACATTATTAACAAAGGGGACATACATTTAAATACCATCCTCGACAAAGATGGATTATATTTAAAGGCTTTGTCTTAGAAGAGTGCTACCACCTTTTAATTTTTCTCTTTTGTCTTATGTATTTTTGAGGGTTTTCTTTTCATTTCCTTTGTTGTTATTTGTGCATAAATCAACCCAACCACACAGAACCTCCCACGTACTAATGCAAATATATGCTATATTTATTAAATGTCAGGCAAAGAAATGATCCAAGCACAGGGAGGAAGGAACAATGTATAGCCTTGCCCCCTCAAGAGACTAAGCACAGCATGTTTACAATATAATAAGAGACAGTATAACTAGCAGCTCTTTCTATGTGGAAAGATTAATGCCTTTCATTAAGTCATTTAAAGGGGCATCTTTATATAATAGAAAAATGGGGGTCTTTTTTATATTTTCATGTGAAATCATTGCTGTAAACACGTGTATCACTTATTGTTTAAGCATATGGTTGCCAGTATTTCACCACATTTGTTGTTTTTATTATCTCTCTTGCCTTTACTATTCCCATCTGCCTATGGACTGTAGTAATTATCTTTGCTTATTACTATATAGCTAGTAGTATGGCTATATACCTAGCTACTTTTAGCTACTATTCTTCACCCTATTAAAACAAGTTTTTCACTTACCCATGAAGCTGTTACTGATAGCCTTGCTTAGATAGAAGTATTCAAATTTCCTAACAATTTATTAGACCACCCTGCCCCAGTATGTCCTTGCACCCACAATCAGCTGGTCCCAAGTATGACCTATTCCTCATTGCTAAGACACATGCACGCACGCACACTTACACACTCACATGCACTATGAGGTTAAAGGGCCAAGTGTTCCTTCATTTCACCTGTGCCACCAGGTGTAATGAAGCAGTGCAACCTGGTGCATGTGCAGTAGAAGTATCTAAAAGTTATGTTAAACGGTTATATATGTATAGCATGGCTATCACGGCTATCACAAGTACAGATAGCTGGTCAAATAGCAAAATATTTAGTTGCTTCAGGGTGATTCTCCTTAAGGAGAATGTTTATCCCCCTTGATCGACATAGTAGGTCTCTCACTAGCCAGCCAGATGCCTGNTCTACACTGATGAGGGGCAATCACCCCGAAACAGCTGTCTGTAGATGGGCACAACTCTTCCTTAAGGAAGTGTTGGTTACTGGCTTGGCATTTATTCCCAGTCATGTTNCAANGGCNCCTTTGTGAGTCGGATGTGACTAGAGGAACGCCTCTTCCAATAGATGGCGCTAGAGATTCTGCTTCTTTTCTTCTTCCCCAGAGGCTATTTATTTATTTAAATTATAGTTGCTTCAGGTAAGAACAGAATTTAGCTTCAGGTATTTAGCTTCAGAATTTAGCTTCAGTTGCTTCAGGTAAGTAGAATTTAGCTGCAAAGAAAGAGGACATAGGATTGTTCTACTGGTTCTTACATAGTGCACATAGCTAGGGGATTTGAAAAATATAACAGTAGTATAAAATCTAACTTTATGAAAAATCGAACCTTAAACCTAATACAACCATATAGTTTTAGNTAAATATTACATATATAGAAAAAGGAAACACTGGGAAATATGGAAACAAATAGTTTTTCAAGTTTTCATTCTCTGACTTTTTTGTTCATATATGATTATGATTTTTCTCTCCTTTCTGGTTTTAAGAAATGTAGAATGTAAACTATGTTGTTTTCTTATAAGTAAAGGAAGGTAGTCAAACTATTTCATGTTATTGCAGATTGTTGTAACTAGTTTTTCCAACTTCAAATAAACCAATTTTAGGACATTTTGTCCTTGTTGAAATGTCAAACCATGGTTGTAAATGATGTAAACAAAACTGTCTTTTNATTGCCAAAACAATGTTATCTGAACTTTATTTTTGTAAATANAAACTCTGTAATGTGATGTGTATTAACACATAAGACTTTAACCATCAATCCCACATGAAAACATTGCAGTAATTCGTATTAGTAATGGTCCTTTGTGTTTTGTTCTAGGAAAAGATGAAGAATTTCCTAAAAAACCTCTTGGACAAGTTCCTCCTGAGCCTCCTCCAATACTTCCAAATAATGTTATGAATGGACAAACAAATACNAATAAATTACCAAACCAAGCAAAGCCTGAAAGGATCCAGTCTCAGGGTAAAGCACAGCANGTTTCCCCAACTGATGAAAAGAGAAGGCGGAATTCCTTTGAGAAATCTACCCTGAAATCTTTAAAGAAAAATGTAGATGTCCGCTCTGAGCAGGCCAAGACAGATTTGCATCATAGGAAGATCCCACAGCCTGTCACCTCGTCTCAGGACAATGTGAAGTACTATGATTATGGTGCTGCTAACCAAAATTCAAATGCAACATCAAGTACATCAAAGGGAATCACTCCCAAATGGAACTTGCCATCTGAGCCTAAAAATAAAGTGCTTCTATTAAAACACATAAACGATGAAAGGGGAAACCCACCAGACTATAGTCTTTCAAATCAGTCTGAATCTCAAGCTGTGACTGTAAAGCAAAAAAATAGGGGGATTGAAATGGGGGGTAAACGAGGGTCCAATGCATCACAGTATGACAATGTTTCTGGTGGAGAAAATGAGAATGACAATTATGTTGATGATTCCAGACATCACATAGGTCTGTCAGCTAAAAATGTCCTGTACTTCAGTAGTACTTCACCCCAGCACCCTTCAAAAGACTCCAGTCCATTAAAATATGAGAGTAATTCAGAGATGAATATGCAAGCACGCTCAACTCCATTTCATGTTAAAGATGAAAGTTATAGTCAAAAGTACCCTCCGCCGTCATACAGCAGTCCACCTCTTTACCCGGATAATACCAAGTACTCAGTGAGCAGACTAAGCAGTGAGCACCATTCACCAGTAAACTGGACCAGTCCATCAAGTAGATCGTTTGGACAAAGCTTTGACTTTTCTCCAGATAAGATTTCCATGAACTCAAATGTTAGACAAAATCCCATTACATCTCCTTCCAATAGAATTGAAGTCTTACCTCCAGATGAAAGCGCTACTCTACGGTTAGGCAATTTTCATCAGAAGGAAAATCATAGATATATTGTTCCACCGATAGATTATCATGTGGATTTTAATAACTACAATGATTTATCCTTTGCAACATTTGGGCAACCCTTAAACAAAGATGCATCAAGAAGTTATTCTTCTAATTTGCAAACCTCTCCAGGCCCCCAACAGCCTGCCAGCCCAGTGAATAATTTCTCCTCCTTATCTATTAATAGTCCAGTAAGACTAAGGACTTCACCACACAGTGAGCAGGAAAAGTCATCCCGCTATCCTCATTCAAAGCCTGGAGTCAATGCACGGCACTTTCGGAATCCTCGCGATGGATTTATAATGCATGAGTCTGTGATGCTGTGAAATGGCAGGCTGTTTGTGATTTCAAAGTGAGAACAGGTTGCTTTGTCCTTTTTAAACGGTGCATTTCAGACATAAACTACTTTTTGTTTGGATTGTTTTAAGTGGTATGGATATTAAACCTTAATCACAACACATACATAGTAGCTGTAATACATTGTCTATTTTTAGCCCCTGAAACTTACAAACATATGTGTAGACATATTTGTCCGCATATACTTACATTATGATCAAGTGGTGATAGGCCCATATTTACTAATGCAGCTTATTTNTGTGCAGCGGTGCCTGCTCTGGAGTAATATTATTTTGTTTGGCTGCTTTTAGTAATACATCATACTGTTATGCTACTCTAGAACACTGTGCAGGACAACACTAGCTGATATGAGCAGAGACTATGATGACACAAAGGAAATCATGACAGACCATGATTGGGCGCATGACTTCAGGCCAATACCTGTTTTCTTTGTCACACCAGTAGATTGCTACCAGGCTTCCCAGTAGCACATGCAAAAGGTATTGGTATTGGAAGAGACCTGAATATTGGACAAATATAAGGCAGCACAAACATTATTCAAAGAAAAAAATATCCTGTATTATTTAGGCTACAACATGTTTAGTGAATGATTTTAGTTTGTTTTAATGCGTTTGGTTTATACAGAGAATGTTTAGGGAAAATCTGAAAGTATTATTTCATTCTAAGAATGCATACAGGAGTATACTATTCTCTCCTCAATTCATGTAATACAATGGCTCTTACGACATGTACAGCAGCATTGAAGACAATTACCTGTTTGGAATCATGCNGTCCTGTATATATTCTTAAGCTATGTGTATGAACTATTAACTGTAAAGACTAATAGGCAGTCAACAAATGGCAAATAAGATTTGGCCATTAAAATGTATTAATGTTCACACTTTAAAACTAATGCAACTTATTTCCATGTCTGCTAAGACTTCTATTGCAGTGTCATTGTATATTGCTCTAGATATGGGTGTACATTGCATTCCTGGAGAGGGTACAAAAAAGTTGTTTGCATGGGATAGCTAACAGTAACTGGAGCTTGCATAGTTGTTTTACAATAGTTCTGTACCTGGAAAACTTTTTTTTTTTTTTGTGCTACAAGATTCAAAAGCAGCTGCTATAGATTATTTAATAGTTTGTCTTCCAACAACTCTAGCCTGTTCACGCTGTAAAATGCTTTATTGTATCCATTTGACACACTGCACTTTGCCGTTATTGATTTTGAAAGTGCTGTACCAGCTGTGAGATGTAGGTGTTGAGTGCATCCCATGCAAAAACCGAAAGCTAATGCAATGAGGTGTGGGCATCTGAATTAAAGGCACAGAAAGCCCAGCTGATCATGGATTCATGCACATCATGCTTTTTACACATAACAAGCAATGGCCATCATTTTAAGATTACAGTAAGTGCCTGTGCGAAATGTTAATGGAAGGAACAGAATTCAAATTCAATCTGGNTGATTGCGTTGGTATCCAGTATTGTAATTAAAAATGATAATTGTGTTTTAGGCTAAATGCCTGTGCAAATCTGACGAGCCGATGTAAAGTCCAGTGGAATCCTCCTCAGTGTTTCTGNGCTGTGTATAATGCCGCATTTGTTTGAAAGACACTTCGGTTTGGCGTCATTAGCCCACTGTCTGTAGTGCAGATTCATCTTCCCCAGATTACTGACTTACTGCATTGTATTTCCCACAGATAACAAACAGTTGCCATGTTTACATGATCTTTCTTGAATAGAGCTATGGAAAGTGTGTATTTTAGCAATATCTCCAATAATGGCATCATTTTCATTATTTCTATATTTTCTAACATTCTCTTTGTACTTTGCATTTTTTTCCAAGAACATAATGCTTTCCAATTGCTCGCTGAATGGATAAACATTACACAGTTGGGTTTTTTTTATTCATTATTATATCCTTTCAAAGGAATCTCTCCCGTCCTGCAACACTNTGCTCCAGCAGCATGTGTCTTTCACTATGTGCCTTAGCTTCTAATGGCTTAATGTCTGCTGGTTTATCATTACACTATCACACCTTTTATGAACCAATGCATTGTGTGCTGAAATGACACTAATAGTTAAGAGAAGGCAAATCAATTTGAATTGTCTGCTTTATTTTCCAAGTGCCAGTTTGAGTGGATTCTTAGCAGCTCCTGATTGACAGCTATTTCTTTGATTTACTTTTTTTTCCCCCTTTTTGCTAACTGTTCTTGGAGAAGAGTATAATTTTAGTCATTTCAGCTTTCGCACAGCAGCGTCACAAACCAAAGTAATACTGCACCACAACGTGTTACATTACAGGGGGAATACACAATACCTTAATTATATATCGCTGTTAATGTTACTTTTTCATAGTCGCTAAGTATTTAAGTTGAATAAAGAAAGTTGTTTTTTATTTTTCCAAGTTTTAAGGTACAGATGTAATAATTTTGTAAAAGAAGAATATAGCTAATGTCTGCAATAGGCAGTTTATGTATATGGTTGCTTAACTTGTTGTGATCTTAACACCAGAGGTGTTAACAAACAGTTAAACACTACACTGAAAATAATGACAGGATTCCTTTTGTAGTAACTGGTTTTCTTTGTTACAGATTATGGTCAAAATATGAAAATGATATACATTATGTACATAAAGCTGACTGTAGTAATACCCACGTCCTAATTATAGATATGTAATTCCTAATCAAGCTGTGCAGTGTCCTGAGCTTCCCCATTAATAAAGCTCTACATTGTAATAGCAATGGTAAATATTGTAGATTTATGTATAAATATATACACTATTTTCATGTCATCTGCTACAGTTTTTAACTGTTCTTTTTAATGTGACTGTATTTTTAACATGTTAAAATTAACAATATTAAGTACTTATAGAGTGTGTCTCTTATTTGGAAAATGCCAATCATGCATTTCATGGGGATGGGATGACCGTTTTCTGTTGTATTTTCAAACATTAGAAACTTTGCTTTATACTATACCTTAATTCCGGATTCTAAAGGATCAAAATCCAAGTTTTGTTTTCCTCCAATCAACAGGAACCCAGCAAATCCTAAAAATGCAAAAATGACAATGGACTGACCTAGAATAACAAAAAAAAAACTGCCTAGTTAAGAATTGTGAAAGCGTAAGTACTGCGTGCAAGTGTTTTGTATCTAATTTTACATGGGGGGTTTGTGTCAGAGTGCACTACATCTGATCCTGGATGCCATACTGGAATCCTCTCTGCCAGTGGAGCACAACACTCCTTAATGCATGCAGTGCGTACACATGGTAAAAGTTTATATATAGAAAATATTATAAATAGGGAGAAACAGAAAATACAATTCAATTTGTCTCAGATTTTTGAGGTGCCCAAATGACTGAAATCAAAAGAAAATATATTAAATATATATAAATTAAGCATGTAAAGTGTACAGTAAGGGCTTGACTAAGNCCTTATGGAAACCTGCACTGCAAGCTTATAAGAAAAATCCTTGTGGATAAGTAAAGGTAGGGTTCCAGTGATGGATTTTCCTATGGGGATTGTGGTCTCTACCNCTTAAGGGGAGGAATTAGAAGTTCACATTTTTTCAAATGCAAATTCAGCATTCACCCACCAACAATAAAATNGCTGGATCCAGCCCGATATAGCAGGTTCAGGCCTAAACAAGTGTATACCCAAGCTCTGCTTTCTTATTTAATAGATGCCAATACAAAATCTAAAGTACTCTTAAGGAAAATCAAACATTTGGTACCTGAAANATTTCTTTAAATATCCTGTTGTCTGATGTGCAATAGATTTGAAGAGGCAATGTAGTATTGGATGCAGCTACGTTCAAAAATGACTGGTACCAAGATATATAGATCATAATAAATGAAGATCAATAGCTAAGTTATATGAAGAATGGAGAGTTTAGCTCTCCATTTTGTGCCAGACTTCTATGACTTTGAGTAGGATTTTGTACTTCACATGTATCTGTCCATAATCATGCATTCAGAGAAATATTTTGTTTGGGGAGCCGATAACATCAATAACACATGTCTGGGTTATAAGAAAATTAAGATAAATTTACGTTGGCTGTGAGGAGCAGTGTCTTCAGGTGACCTTAAAGTAGTGGAAACTGGGAGAGAAAAACAGTGGAAAAAAGGAGAATAAGAAGAGGAAAAAGCGCTGGAGGGAAACCGTCCAGGAGGAAGAGAAAGGGAGTGANAAGGACAGAAGAAAAAGGGAAGGGNTGATAGGGTTGAGAGTTCCTTGATTTGATCAATAAAAAGTAGAGTCATATACAGTAATTCATTTTATACATGTACCAGGTATTTTCCAAAACTAGAATTCAAGGCATTTAGACGTGAGGAGAAGGGAGAGAAAATCCCTGACCTTTCCCCATAATGCTTTAATCCTGGGGCATCCCCACTAAATCTGGAGGTACAATAGCACAATAATGAAACCACTCAAGCAGCAGTCCAAAGCTGCAGGGGGAGAATCTAGCAATTCTGGATGGGACCATATACTTTTTGATAGTATAAATCTGTTTATAATAAAAGTGATGCAATTAAAGTTACTGATTAAACATTGCGTTTAGGGATTATGANATTTTTCATGCAGCTCAGAGAATGGTGGGAACACCAGAGGAAGTGATATCTTAGAGATTAAAGATACCTTTGAGCACCCACGTAGAGAAGTCTGTATTTCGGCAACCTGGGGGAAAAGTGGAGTTACCATAATGTTAGGTAATGTAAGATCACAGGGTGGGTACAGCGTGACAGGTTCTCCTGTCCTGCCATAACAAAGTGGCACAGCAGAGGTCACATGGGACCGCTCAACCATATCTCTTGAGATCCAGCAGGCCATGGCCACCGCCTCTAGTGGAGCTATGTAACGTTCAAATGAACAGTGGGTCGGCATCCCCGCNAAACATATCTGGTAATATGGAACTGTAAGGATTTAAACACACAAGTCAGTACCCTAAGCGGCAGGAAATGGTACAAAATGTGAGGGAGAACATTCATCTTAAAAGAATTGAGACAGCCTAACCAGGAAATAAACATTGGGGACCATCTATCAATATCTGAGTTCATTTGGGAAATAACAGGTGGATATTTAGTCTGGAGTAAGTTTTGGTGAAATAGATCCCTAGATAGCTAATTTTGGGAAGATTNCAATGAAAAGCACACATTGGGGACAAGGACGACATAGCAGAGGGAGTGAGGTCAAGATTAAGAACCTCAGGCTTATGCAAATTAATCTTATAGACCGAGAAATGGGCATAAGTGGATAAGTCTTGCAGCATAGCTGGGGTGAGGAGAGCGGATCCATAAGAGAAAAGAAGACGCTGTCCACGAATAAGGCTATTTTGTGAGTGCTAGTGCCATCTGATATAATTCGAATAGATGGATTAGTGCAAATCTGGGCTGATAAAGGTTCTGTGACCAGGGCAAAAACCAGTGGAGAAAGAGAGGCCAGCTCTGTCTTGTCTCATTACCTCATTACGAATGGCGAAGGGGGGGGGGGGAATGCTCCCATTTCCCTGTTGCTGAGGGAGAACGGTATTAGGCTAATAGAGGAAGAAAGTTGTTTTTATGGAAATGAATTCCTCTGTTTCTTTCAAATGTTTGGGACTTTTTTCTGTTGGTCCAACACTTAACCCTTTCAAAATAGATTGATTATTTATTTTTAAATCCCTAACATAAATGCTCAATTTGACATTTTTACATGCCCAAATTAGTGTTGTCAGAAAAAAAATCCAAATAGNTTGTAGGTAAGTGTCAAAATTTGGCCTGGCATCAATAGACCCCTGTAAAAGTATGTTGTCCACTTGATGAACTATTATTCTGCGTATAACAGAACATTTTTGTAAGGAACAATATTTTTTGCTTGTGAAATGTTTCTTCTGCGATCCATCTTATCTTTAAATGAAGATTTTTGATTAAGTTGATTAATGGTTTTTGATCATTCTCTTTATTTATACTCCACTATCGTACAGGAAGCTAATGTAAAGCAAAGATCAAAGAATGGCACGCATGTGAAGCAGGTAACACCAGATCTCTTTCACATGAGCTAAAACAAGAATGTTTATGACACTACTGTTATCCTCCTGTTTTGATGTAACAGAATTATTGATTTCTGTATGCAGTGGTAAATGTAACATAAACATGTACAATGCATAATTACCTTCCAGTATNACTGTCAAATAACCAGCCATGTCCGTTTGAAATGAAGTTCATTTTCTCCAACACCTTGTAACCCTTTCAATAGTGTAATATGGATTTCTGGAGCTGATAAACCCAGGAGAACATAGAAAAAGACTCAGGAGATCAGCATCCATATCCACTTTATACCTAGGATTCAGCACAGGCTGCAAACAAAGGCTTTCCTTTTCCCAATTTGACTTAAATTAATCACCATGCTTAAGCTTCTATCCTTGTTAGTGTGTTCAAGGTTTTTTTTCTTACTGAAAACAGGCAGAATATGCAGACTGACAAAGGCAAATATACATCATATGTGAATATATGAATCCTACATAACTACTGAAGCAGGCCCAAATAGAAAGCCCCATGCACTGGAAAATATGTGATTGAATTGTTTTTTTTATATGTAAATACCCTCTGTGTTTTTATTCTGTCTATTGAACCATACCACATACAGACATAAATTTTTGCTCATTTGTCACAGGTTACTACATTTACTATACGTAAACAATCTATAATCAAGTATATGTTTTAGATTATATTTATATTCACGTTTATATATATATATATATATATATATATATATATATATATATATACACACACACAATTTCTGCCATATTGTGTTATACTAAATATATATATTTTTAACTTTCCTACACACACATGCAGCAAGAGACTTGACAAAAATAGGGTAACATTCCTCAGAATTGCTCTTGTGTCTCATTAACCTTATTGCATCAAAATCCTGTATAAAAAACATACAGCAGTGTACATGCCTATACAGTATGTCTCACCACCTATTGTACATGTTCCTACAATTCTTTAANATGTCTCTATGATATCAGAAGCGCCGACTAAGAAAAGACACAGCAAGGTCTTCTTAACTGACCCTCATTAACGCGATAGCTGACAACTTGGCTGTAGTGAGTTTTCTTTACTTTTTTTTTTTTTTCTTTTTTGCCTATTTCTTCACTGTACAGAATCCTTGTCACTGTTTAATTTTGTGTTTTGCGAGGTAGTCTTCAATTGTTTCAAATGAGAGAGATACTGGTACATCGCAATGAAAATCAGTTTTATGTATGAAAAATNACCTAGATAGTATAGGAAGGAACCCATTTGTAATTAGGGTCGTTGCCGTCTTGTAACTAGGGTTGCTGACCTATGTTCACTTCCTATCAATGGCCAAAGCTGCTCAAACCAGCAACAAAAAAATGAGGGCTATGGAGGAAAAAGTCATTGCTAGTTATTACGGTGTGTTTAAAGGGCAACAACAACTTGGAAGCTTTGTGTTCTAGTAATATGGCAGTTTTTGACGTATTTTGGAGAAGTGCCACTGAGAAAATGAAAACTTTAATATCTACATTTGTCTTTACTCTTTACAATGTATGTCTTTTAAATATTTAAATATTTTTTTTCTATTTTATTATTTAGTATAAATTTTTTTTTTACAATGAATTGCCTAATCCTACACAATATATCTAAGAATCAGTGTCATCTTTATAGTGTTTGCAATACTGAGACCAAAGGCAGGGCACCTACAATTGCTTACCTGAAATACTAACTTTTCTGTTAGTCTAATGACATTTGCACATACTCTGNACTAACCACCAACCGTATAATGATTATTTTATTTGCTTTTATTTGTGGCGGTTTGTTTTGGAGAGGGGAGGAAAATGCTGCAATCAGATTTTTTGGGCATGGAGACAATGGATCAAATCAAGACTTGTGTACATGTAGGTCTGTCTCTGCATGAGAAGGAGCCTATCTCATACGAGCCTGCTACGTGTTGACCCTCCTCCCATTCATTAGAATGACAATCATGCATGCTAATGAGGTAAGCTGGTCCCTTGTAAGGATCAATACATTAGAAACTAAAAATGAAAACNTACTAGTAACATCATCTGTCCATATGCTCAGATGTTACTAGTGGCGTCTTTAACTCAAGTTTCCTATGTAAATGATGTCCAGGGTACAATGCTCGATCCGGTTCATGTGTGGTCCTCGGGCATCACCTTGCCCACTAGAGCAGCCCTAGTGCGCTACTCACTAGAAGAGTTCTGGTGGTTATTCTATTTCCATGGCAGCAGGGGAAGCAATTTGCAGCCGATTGCCTGTACTGGGGGTGCTGCTCAGGTGGCAACATGCCGGGAGCAGAGGAAAATTAAGTGTTCAAAATAACACTAAATCCCAGGCCTGGGCCCCCCTTACTTCCCCTAGCCACTGGGCCCCGTAGCACCTGCACCCTCTATAGTTAGACCGGTGCGTGAATCTCAAAAGACATCTTATGGAGTCCAGCAAGGATGTGAGGCAGACCGCCCAGGCATAGATGAATGATGAATGGGAAGCCCTATTTTGATCATAGATTGACAGAAAGCTGCCNGATCTTTTTGCAGAGTGCATTTAGGCAGCACCGCATGGTGTTTTGGGCTATAAGTAGCTGAAATAGAGGCATGTCCATGGCAGTGGTCTAAAGAGCTTCTAAAAGTGCACTCTCTGAGTCTACCTTCTAGAAGTCTAATTTTTTNTATCATTCTTGTAAGTAGCTGTCTTGTCAATGGTTGTGACAACATACATGTTAAATATAAAACCTTACCAACAAAAAAGTTAAGATGAGATGTATTTAATAACATCATTTCCATGGAATATCTGATGTTTTGTTTAATCATTTGCTAATGTTTCCAGAATGATCTGCAGCACATTGCATGTCTTAAGTGCATGCCCATAGTGCCCTGTCTCTCTAAATGAGTTTTCCTGTCTCTTCTTTTCAGTTCTTCAATCTCACAGTTGGCCTCTTTCTGCATCACACTGCCTTGAATATAGAGCACGCTCTGTTTCATGCAGTTTTGCTATGATTACCCTTGTCCACAGATGACTGCTCTCTTTCCACCACAATATCTTATATCTGGGAGATATAAAGCTTTGGAGCTTTTAGATCTAAGAAGAAATTTACATTTCCAATGTTTAACTCTCTTAAAGCCAGTTGAAAATAGTTTTAGGTATAATTATACTATACTGCACTAATCTCCCCAATGTTTTCATTTCACTCAAATGGCCTCTTCATCGCCTGATCAAATGACAGACCNAGTGACTGTAAAAGATGAGTGACATGCAGAAGAGTAAATGCTACTTCAAATAACATTAGCATAACTAAATCACATGTAATTGGCTTTAGTTAGGCTAATTATTGATGTAAATACAATTTTAAGATCCTTTATCATAATAGTTAATAGAATAAGCTAATAGGCTTAATAGAAATGAGGATGATAAGTACTAAATCAGTTACACAAAATGAATTCTAAATAAGTTGTGGCAAACGGTCTAAATTAAGGTAGCACAGGTACAAATTCTGTAATGACCACTCAAATAGAAAAGAGGTGTTATTTTCTTCCTACTTGATGCCCAAAATAACTTACTAAAAGCAGGCATTTGATATTCACTAGGATGGGAAAACATCATTTCTTGGAAAGATTTGGTTCCTCTGGCACTTAAAGAATTTAAGTGTACCGGACTGGGGGTACCTTGGGCCCACCAGAGGAAATCATTCTTGGGCCCGCCCTCANTTATAAAGAAATAATGTTAGGTCTTGGGGCCCACCGGAGGATTCTCCTGTTCTCTGGTGGGCCAGTCCGACACTGCTCCATACTATCCATACTTCCCCAGAGCTCAAAANTGTGGATGATGTAGGAGGTGTAAGGTAGAGGAGCAATACGTTTTAAGTCTGCATCATTGTAAGTTTGAATCTGGCCCAGCTATTGATACAATAACCACTTTTTCTCCATACAGANGTTTTTTTTTCTTTACAACGAATTGGTTATAGTCTATGGGTTTAAAAACATGCTTCCTCACATTTACTGTAGTATCGTAATGAACATGCAAAATGATTAGATAGACACACATATGATTTCTCCAGCTCCTCACAAAATGATCTGATACACTTTGCAATCGTGCTCGTGTTCTCCGTGCCCATCGGGCAGATCTGCTAGCCATACTGTGCCAGTCTTATACTGTTTAGGGTAGCAGGATTTCTGGATGTTTCGTTGGCCTTATCTTGCTGTGTACATGGCTTNAATCTATGTATTTTCCTTTGATAAGATAAAACACCATTACAGCTAGTGTAAGGAATACATACACAGTTTATAATAACACAGAAATATCCAAAATGTATCCGCTTTATTGCTGGATGTAAGAACCGTGTAGTGTAAGCTGTGTTTGTGGAGAACTAAGGGCTTTTTCTGTTATATTTTACCTATTGCACTTTTTGGTCTGGTTCAATAATAAATGTTCTATCTCACACCTGGGACTTCACCACACTTGGGAAATCATGCACCCTCTCCCCCGGCAGCTCCAAAGATTCTCTATTAAAGTCACTCATCCAGCACATCATATATATTGGTAGACACTAGCGTTTTTTCACTCATTATTCATGTGTGGATTCCAGAAGCATCTTGCTGTAATATATGTTTGTGAGGTCAAATGTTTTTAGCTATCAGTGTCCATACTAATGGCATATAATGTGGCTTTTTACCTGCCATAATTTGTTCCCTCAATTTGTTGTTTTTTATGGTGCGGCCAATATATTACCCGCATGCTGATGGCTTACTGTACAAGTGCCTTATGTAAACTTATAGAATGTATTTAAGTTTTTTTTATTTCTAAAACTTAATTATTAATTGATAAGGTGCTTAAATTATATTTTTATTCATACAGTAGTATTTTTATACAGTAGCACTTTTAGTTATTATAACATACATTATGTTTTATCCAGGAACTAAAGTCAGTTAGAATTAACTTTAAAACCATGATTCTGAATTAGGTGACACAAAGATTCAGTTCCCTTCGCGCCCCTTTGTGCTGTTTGCGTAAGGTGGAAAATTTGCGTCTTTTTTTCCTTGTGGCTCATAAATTTTTGGGTACCTCAGTAGACTGGAAAAGGGCCATGACCAGCTTTTTCTGGTCTTAGCTGGGAATTTCATCGGCCCACAAATAAAGGATTATTAATGTTATATTGTAAATGTCAACATTTACATTGCAGGCAGAACTTGCTGTTAGCTTTGTTGTCTGAACTTAGTAGCAACTGTTTTACTTTGTTTCCCTTCATATACCACTTCCTTGTTCAACCTACTAATGCCCATCATCCCTTCAAATACTCCACCCCCTCTCCTTGGCTCACCACCATATGTTTACTGTTAGTCTGTTTCTATCCCTTATACTGTAAACCAGTGGTCGAAGTGGAAATTTAGAAGTGGGGGTATGGAAACACAGAAAATAATGGAAGTCAATGGGGATTTAACATTTTTCTATTACAACAGTGGGAGAAGTGCCGGTATGTCATACCCCCGTATACCCCCCCACTTCGAGCCCTGCTGTAAACCCTTCCCATGTATCCTCTTGTATCCAACCTGCTCCATCTCTGCCCTGTCTTGTTACTGACATGTGAGTAGCATTAGTTTTTAGTCTTGTTTTTATTACTTGTGCTAGCCAGTATGTTCTGTTTATGTTCATCTCGTGTTACAGAGCTGTCACCCACATGTGGCACCTTTTTAACAGTAATGGTAATAATATATACCATAGTGACTACAATAAATGTTTCAGAAACAAAATAGGTCACAAAAAGATCAATAAGTTAGGAAACAGCTATCGACCAACTGCTTTGCACATGCTCAGCTCTTTTCAAACCATAGTGACATACAGCACAAAAAGGTCTATATTGTGCTGTCAGCAGAGGAAATTGGAGGGGAACAGAGTTCATCCTTCAAAAATCCATAGGATTATCTGACAAATGCTTCAGGCTACACACACTAGGATACATTCAATAAAAGAAAAAACCCTGTGTATTGTGGCAGCAGTAATTAGATGAACTGGACATAAATCTCAGATTTGTGTCATACCCATCAATATTGATTCATATATATATTATTTTGTTTTTAATCTTGTCCTTTGGAAATGTTTATTGTAGCAGTAAATGTCATTGAAACCTTCAGCTGTTTAAATGCTCCATGCTGGCTGCCAGTATTGAATATTACTTCTCAGGGTGTACTGGTAGCATTCTTCTGCTGTGTGCAACCTTTGTGTTTCACAATACAATCAATTCATGCTGTGATTTTGTTCTCCTACAGTGTATGAAATATGGATCTAGGATTTCCGAGAACAGAAATGGCTTTGTTTTATTTTCCTTTATACTATAAGATTACATTCATGATGGTGCTTTTACAGAGGTCTAGTCTCTGTCTCTGCATCATTTATGAACATGGACGATGCTCACAACTTAATCTTCTGGGATTCCCACATTTCACTAGGAACAAGTCAAAATGCTCAAACGTTTCTAATATACCCCTTTCCTGTGATGTGAAACAAAGCAAAAATGATTAAAATGTATATGCAATTATGGCCACATGGCACCTAATGTAGAGAGCAGATACACTTTATTATTCTCCCTTGAGATCTGTCTGTACTGGTGTATCATAAATCATCCTTCTGTATGTATACCTGCCAGCCATATTTGTTTAGCATACATTTTTTTAATATGCGCATCATATATAATGTCCCACCACTTTTGCTTTTAAAAGATAAATTCTTATGTATTCAGGATGCAGTGAATTCAATCAACATTGTGAAAGAACAGTTCACAGATGATTTTGGGATGGTAAGTGGAAAGTCCAACAGTAATGTAATCAGGGCTGATAAGTGGTAAATATTAAATGACAGGTAATTTCTATATATCTGAAAAAGTCAGCTTCTGAAGCTACATTCAGTTTTATATTCCCCCAAAATATGGCTCCCTAATGAGGGCTAATTTTAGTACAGCTGAGNGACAATCAGGAGCTTTATTAAGGGGCAATTTTAGAACCCTGTTAAATTCACATATCAGCATATCGGACCTGATCCAGAGTGTGAGGCAGGTGCATCCTGCGCCCACTGTATACCGTATACGTTTCTTTAGAAGCATGCAGCTCTGAAGAGCACGCAGGGGTGAATGGCATGCGATACGTCCGTCTCCCGTGCAGTCTGGAATACGAGCGCAGATGCGTCGGCTGTGTGAGTGTCAGCAGCGCTTGATACACATGAAAGCCGGCATAGTACTAGTACTTTTATTAATGTAAGGCAGAAGAATATATTTTGTTAATGCTGGTAGCATTAACAAAATCTATACACATTCCTTTCTTTTGTTGACATTCTCTTCCAAATCCATAGTTCTTTCTATTTAAATGTTGCAGTGCTCAAATTGTTGTTGAGCACTGCAAGATACCCTGTTTTTTGCCTGCCTCACATAGACCCATATGCCTAATGACGTTGGCTATAAACTTTTCACCAAAATCTTAGCCGAGTGCCTTTAAAGTGATTCTTCTTTGTATTATGACCCGAACCAGACTGGATTCATATGGGGTTACCACTCAGTGGTTAACATTCGCAAAGTCCTGGCTGCCCTGCATGGGGCTGGCTCCTCTGGTACTCTACAACCTGGCTTGATTTTTTTCATTTGGATGAGAATGCTTTTGATCTTGTAACATGGGAAAATTTATTTGCACAGATGTATTTCATTGCAAAGTTTTGAATTCTCTGAGGACTTCTCCACCCTTCTGCAAGCCATATATGCTGACCCATATACCCAAAATATGGGAAATGGCTCCTTTTCGTAACAATTCTTTGTTCAAAGGGGTACCTGACAGGGCTGCCCCCTATCTCCACTCCTCTTCGCTGTAGCAATGGAACCCCAAGCTATGGCCTTATGCATCCGATTTCACTCTCTGGAACTAAACTGTCCCTGTTCACAGAGTTGTGGGTGTGGTGTTCCCTAGACTTTCATATCTCATCCAAATGCTTTTCATCTCCTTAACCCTTTCTGATANTGTCCACTGTATGAAGTTGTTCACTAAATTTATATGACACACACAAAAAAAACTCAGGGTAGCTAGGACACGATTACAGCTCAACAGACAGGATGGAGGGCTGGGCTTTCTTAATCTACAAGCTTTTATTCATGGGGCTCATTTTTGCTATCAGACTGGCTACTCTCCCGAGCACCTATACCAGTCATGACCTGCAGCAATCCTTAGTTAGACCATTAGACTGTTCTATTTTGAGGCTCTCCTTTACCTACCTCAGAAGTCAGTACCAAAACTTATTTTGCACAATGTCACTCTGTCTACTCTGGGGCAACCCCTCATTCAAAATATATATTGATAATTGCGCATAAACTAAGTTAAGCAGTGGAAAGAAAAACTGTTACATAAGATGTTACACAATGTGGTCAGTTGCATAAAAAGATTGCACAATAGGATTGGATATGGTCCATTCCAGCCACGTATTAGAATACATGGCCAGGATCGGATAGACTACCAAATATAGACTTGTTTTTCCCAATCTCAAAGTTGGAGAAAGGTAATAATGGGAAGATTTCANATGTTACGGCACTGACAAGACTTCCAATTGACGCTCAATTGCGAGTACCTCCTTCCCTAACTGCTTGATGGCCAGGAGCATCAGGTCAAAGGAGGCCTTATTGAGAACAGAAATCCATCTTCTGGAAAATACAGGATCACATCGCCCTATGGTGGGAATATTTGAAATCCTAAATCCATGGGGGTTAAGCTGTTTCATGATAGTATTTTGATAACGTTGCCCTATGCATTTTAAAGTCATTTTAAAGTAAATTTGAAGAGAGAAAATCTGAATCATCTTTTGAGAATAAAATTGCTTGCCTCTGTTTCAGAGAAACTCAACGTTTCCCCAAATGGTAGAGTTGCAAACGCTAGTCCCCTCTCACTAAAGCCTTGTGTCATGGTTTACACCATAATAAAAACAAAGGAATTCTTTGTACAACCTTGAGAGTATAATCAAAAGTTCACAAAGCCATTGGCCAATGATGGACTGATCTGGCTTTGAGGCGTCATCGGTTGCCAGGGTAATGTGTAGTGTAGTGTAGCGTCTTCATGCGGGATTGAAATGGCCCCTTAGAATTTGTTTATGTCAACATAAGTGTGGTGTAGCGTTTGATAACTATTAATGTCAACTGACAATATGCTGTCAAAGGAGCTCTTTAGGAGTGGTTAAATCAACAGTTTGATTCAGATAAAAAAAAAATGTATCCAACAACAAAAAGGCCTGGACATGGAGAGGGGACTGTAGTGTATGATTGTAGGTTCTTTTCCATAACACAGAAAACCCCCTTCGTAATATATAGCTCAAGATCTCTGAAGAGTGTATCATTAGTCTAGGCTACCACAAAGATAAGACTTCACAAGAGCAAATCTTAAGGGTTTTCTATAAGGTGCACATCATCCTTAAGTTTCAATAAAAATGTCAGGTTATATTTTGTCAGAAATACCAGTTTTGGAATAGCATTCTTTGGAAAGGTGATATGAAGATCCTCCTGTATCAGAATGATGGGAAAAATAAGTTATGCAAAGGCTTGAAATTATTTATTATCCAAAGAATACAACATCTTCTGTAAAACACAGTGGAGCATGATGGCATGAGAATTTGTGACTTCCAATGGCACTGGGCCAAAATACTGTCTGTTTTTATTAACCACACTAAAACAGAAATGCAGTGCTCACAATATGTTCTCTTCGTAATACAAAATTCTATACCTGGTTCATACCCCATTCACATTACCAGACTTGGAAAAAGCTGGCTTAAAACCCAGGGTGTAGTGCTTGAGAAGTTGGGCGGGCTGTTGCACTGTTCACATTGAACCCTGCTTTTTGCTACCAGTACATATCATTACAAAATGCAGTAATTGGCTGTGATTGTTAGTTTACATGAGGGGAGGGGAGGG
>JABWIB010001876.1:38123-53916 GCA_016617825.1 Platyplectrum ornatum | reverse complement strand
TATATATATATATATATATATATATATATATACATATACAAACATGGGGGCCCCAAACTGCAGTAAAATACATAAAAAAACTAAGAACAAACAAAACTATCTGGCTCCATTTAAGGGATCTTGTTCCCAGAAGCTCTGGACCTCTGACTGCTGGGAAGCCTGGGTAATCCGGCAATGGGGCCAGCGGGCCCCCTAGGGCTTGTGCATATATAAGCACCTTACTATAGAGGAAGCACTTTATGATATAGAAAACACTTTATGTAGGTGCATAGAGGAGATTTCCCTAGCTGATACAGTGTATAGAAAAGCACCTTACTACAGAGAAAGCACCTTATTGTATAGGAAGCACCTTATGCATGAGAGATCAATTGACTGCGTTTTAGATTTGAAATCACTATATTTCTTTTCTTTACACCACTTTGTTTTTAATTAATATTTTGCTGCTGGAAGAACTCTCCCATGGTTTTAAATTGATGTAATAAAATTCATTATTTTAATTTCGACATGATTGGATCTCTTGGAGAAATGAGGGTTGATCCCCTTATCCTATTAATACAGAAGTGAGTGCATCCCGAATACAGGACATCTGTCCTATCTCTTCTTCTAGGGTTTCAGTTTATGACAGTTGTGTTGATTATTTTCTTTGTGCTTTAAAGCTGAACTTTATGAATGCTTTGTTTTCAGTGCGGGAGCTGGAAGAACCGGCTGCTTTATTGTCATAGACATCATGCTGGATATGGCAGAAAGGGAAGGAGTTGTAGATATCTATAACTGTGTGAGAGAACTTCGCTCTCGTAGAGTGAACATGGTGCAAACAGAGGTAAATTAGTACTATATAAACCTTGTTCTATTGTTTTCATGAATACGGAAGTATGGTCTAACACATAGGAAGATAGTGCTGGTATAGAGAGATCTTACCTTTTCCATTCTCCCTGCACACCATGTCAGTATACTGTGTACACGTGGCCCAGTTATCCCCACTCCATGCTGAATGACCACCCAGGTCACCAGGGGCGCTAACCCAGTACCCACTTTTAATCTTTTAAGTTACTATTGGACTTCTATACTAGCACACAGTTACTATAGGAACATACTACATAAGTAAAAATCCAGGCAGATCATCACATTATATACTTCTTATAAGGAGATTTCTGTCACCTGAATATCTTGAACCAATGGCACAGACATTACCCTCCGGTAGGCCATTTCCCAGTTTCTGATCCACGGTTCTCCTGGGCAATGGCA
The DNA here is from genome assembly GCA_016617825.1 of Platyplectrum ornatum. Classification (NCBI taxonomy): domain Eukaryota; kingdom Metazoa; phylum Chordata; class Amphibia; order Anura; family Limnodynastidae; genus Platyplectrum; species Platyplectrum ornatum. The sequence goes on along the minus strand of JABWIB010001876.1, from coordinate 52,671 downwards.
GAAGGCACACACTTCAACGTCACCCCACACCAGATTGCCCTAGATACCACTCCAGTGTCCCTCTCTCTCACTCCCCCTCCCACATGGATAGTTATTGGTTCATTCCTTAGAGGGAACCCATGAGCATGAAAACAAGACATTACATTAGAAAGTTCTTGCTGAATATAAGTTTAAAAAAAAAAAACTATCTGGGGACACCTCCTGTTGTCACACCATAATACATTGTATACTTTGTGTGATGAGAATTAGTTATGCTCCATAAAAACAATGCATGCTTCTACTTTTAGTTCACATATTCACTCATTTTAAATATTGACTATCATAAAAAGATATCAGGGCTCGAAGTCAGGGTGTATATTGGGTTATGCCATAGTGTCACTTCTCCCTCCGATTCTATTGAAAAACTCAACCACTGCTGTATATATAAAAAAAATGTGTCTTTGTGACCCCTGCCAGGGTGTAAAAACCTATTTAGTGTGGTATTCACCTACTCATCCAAACTGGCTGTCCTCTGCTACAACACAGATGCTGACATTATGGACCACACATTCTGCCAAATCGGAAACACTTGTGTAAAAGTAGCATTGTGACATCTGTGAAGGTTTTCGCTGAGTGGCAGATAAGCTTCTGTGCTGGGTGTACATTGTCTTTTTTTGTAATAGTCCAAAACCTGTAATACCATGTCCACGTTGCCAATACATTGCCAGTGTCACTTATCATTCCTTTCTCTTAACATCCCGTCGTCTTCAGAGCCCCCATTCTCACTTCATCAGGGACCCGGAAATTTTTTTTCCCTTATCTAAACTCCAGAAAATAACCCAGGAATATCCTATTATGCTTTATTCCCGGGCCTGGCTTTTCTGATGGCACCATTCACACTTTATTTGAGTAATAGTAATAGAAGGACAATTGGTGGCACAATAACCCATGTTCTACCTTTATTTCCCCTCTAGGAACAGTATGTATTTATTCATGATGCCATATTGGAAGCCTGTTTATGTGGAGACACATCTATCTCAGCATCTCAGGTCAGATCAGTATATTATGAAATGAATAAAGTGGACCCTCAGACAAACTCCAGTCAAATTAAAGAGGAATTTAGGGTAAGTGTATAGAAAATATGTGAAAGTTTACACTCTTAACTGGATCATTTAAAAGTAAAAATGGAAACTTCAAACAAATACCCTTTTTTAAGGAAAAACGCAACTTTTAGTAATATAACAAAATGGGAATCAGAAACGGTTACACCAATCCATACTCTGCCCCACCACCATGCTGCTGACCTTTGGTTTCCTCGTTTAAACACCCCCCCCTAAATGTTTCCCCTCAGTAATCCTCACCATGAGTAGTATCAGAATATTGCATATTAAAATTAAATATGAAATTGGTAAATACATCTGAATGTATTTATTTTATTTTATTTTATTTGTTTTATCTCTTTTCTAATTTTCTAATTTTTTTAAAACACTACACTAATTATGTGATCACTATGGAATAATATTGGTTGTTACGCTTGCAGACGTTGAACATGGTGACACCGACTCTACGAGTAGAAGACTGCAGTATAGCACTGTTACCCAGAAACCATGAAAAGAACCGCTGCATGGACGTCTTACCTCCAGACAGATGCCTCCCATTCCTCATCACAATTGATGGCGAGAGCAGTAACTACATCAATGCTGCATTGATGGATGTAAGATCAGCTTCATGGTTCATACTAATGAGAATATAATCTGTAATCCAACAAGATGAGAACTCCCAAATAACAGTAAACAGCCCGGAGCTCAGTAAAGCACTCAGTTGGGTATACTTAAATAATAACAAATGACGGGATTGCAGAGGAAAAGACTGTCATCCAATGTTCTACACTGCTAGTAAAAATATGGACATTGATGAAGTATACATCTTAGTATTATTTCCCTTGATATTATGGCAATACACTAATAGACTCTATTAGTGCATAGCCATATTTTTCATTTCTTTCTTAGCATTACTTGACTAGTGTTTTTTGTTGTTGATTTTGTGATGTTTTAATGCAAGGTTTTAAATGTCTACGCAATCATCATGACATAAGATTGCCTTTGTGTTAACTCCTAGATAACTATGGCCAGGGACAGAAGTAAACTTACTTTCATAGTAATTAGATGGGGCGCAAATCTCATACATATCTAATATGTATGTGCATACCTTGACAACTATCTGAGGCTGACATCTTAGACAGCACTTAGCAAGCAGGCAATAAGTGCAGAGGGCCATTTATAATCCATTGCCATCAGCTGACAGCTTAAGACTTTTTATTGTTTAAAAATATATTGTGCTAAAATAAAATAAATGATTGAGTACATTGGTGGTCTTGTGCTTGTAGTATATTATAACAGTACCGTAGTTTATAACTTCATAACAGATATTCCTTTTGTGTCTACCCTTTAGTATTAATGTTAAAAGTTAACCTTCACCTTCATTTATAATGAAGTCTGAAGTCATTTCCAGTACAAAATAAAACTGTAATAAATACTGCAATTGACCTCACAGACCATATTTTCAATCAAACCTCATGTAAAAGAATCTATTCCGAGCTATCGTGAGGATGTGAAAATGTTATAAAATGGCAAGGTGTTTTCTTTGAAGAATTCAAGGCCACTAAAGGTTCTTTCTGCAGACAGGCACATAGGCGCCATTTGTACATACCAAAAGGGAAGAGAAAAAAATCCATGGGAAGAGACCTTGGGTGTTTTGTTAATATTAATAATGTCTTGGTTTGTGACATATTGTTGCTGCGTATACTTGATTGCCTGTATTTTTTTCGCTGTCATTATATTTGTTCTCCTTTCTGTAGAGCTATGTGCAGCCTTCAGCTTTCATCGTTACACAACATCCCTTACCGAATACAGTGAAAGACTTCTGGAGGCTGGTCCTTGACTATCACTGTACATCAATAGTGATGCTAAATGATGTAGACCCAGCTCAGGTACATCTCTTTTCATGTTATACCGAGTGCAGACAATCTCACAACCACTATTGTGTCTTATAAAAGTTTTGCAGTTTTTTATTATTATGCTCTCCGTTGTACGTGTTATGCAAGCAAAATATATTCATTAACTACTTACAATAGCTTTTGAAACTTTGCCTTTAACCATTACTTAAATAATATATAATGCCCAGCTACATATTAGTTCATTAGTTTATATATAATATTGGTGATATATGTGTCTTAAACAGGGCTGCATTTCGGCAGCCTTCTGCCCCCACCCCTATGCTGCATTAGTCGGACACATCCTCCAGGGAGCGTTGAGAGCACCCCCTTTACATTGGGGGGTGGGGGGGTGCTTCGCCCCTTTTCCCCCTCCCTGTGCATAATGTGTAGCAAATGCTACATGCCTGCATGTCTTGGGTATAGCATCACCTGTAAAAGACTTGGCATTGTAATATTACGTTTTAACCTGGCAAAAAATGATATGGCAGAAAATGTGTTTTCCTATTTTCCTTTTTCTTCTCCTCCACAATGGTGAACATAGAAAGAGCCAAACCAGTTAACATTCTGAGTTGTTGACTCTGTGTAATGTCAGGGCCCTGGAGACATTGATGTGCTAAATCCAGCATTTAGCATGTTGCCATTTTGTGGACTGTATCAGACTTCCATATAACTGAATACACAATAACATCTCAACGTGCTTCACAGCATGCATACCAACCAGCCTTATATCCTCTCCTGCATTACATTTAAGTGCATTTCTTAAGTACAAGTTAAAAGTTGAACATCTCTGTACACGAGATGTGTAATTTCCAGTACAGTGACTATGCCCATTTAACAGGGGGATCTCTTCTGCACCATTTAACTTCCACACTAGAGGAAAGTGGATTTTGTTTTGGAATTGTAAACTCTGCATTTGTATGTTTCAAAGTGTCCTATCACCAGAATTAAAGGCACATTGTAGAGGTATTTGTGAAAGTAATGTTATTCATTTAAATGGTACTGTTCATAAATGCAATATTTTTATTTAATGTCTTTTATTCAGTTGTGTCCGCAGTACTGGCCAGAAAATGGGGTACACAGACACGGCCCTATACAAGTGGAATTTGTGTCCGCTGACTTAGAAGAAGACATCATAAGCAGAATATTTAGGATCTATAATGCGTCACGGGTAAATAGAACATTAAATCTATTTTTTTATTTTTAAAGTTTTGTTCTGCTCATATAATAATTTCTTATGTCAATGTTTTTATAATTAAAATAAGAATATTCTTATGTGATTTAACCTATGATTTGTACACATGGTAAAATGGTGGTTTTATATTGACCGTGATACAAATTCTGCTGTGATTTCAGCCTCAGGATGGTTACCGCATGGTTCAGCAGTTCCAGTTCCTGGGTTGGCCAATGTACAGAGATACTCCAGTCTCTAAAAGATCGTTTCTTAAGCTCATTCGTCAGGTGGACAAGTGGCAGGAAGAGTACAATGGAGGGGAAGGACGGACAGTTGTGCACTGCTTGTAAGTTGTGCAATTAACATACTATAATTATCTAATCGTTCATTTATTGAATCTAAATATTGTTATAAAGCCAATGGAAACCCTTGGATATGGTCATCATTGACCATGGCTTCATCAAAAATCCAGGAAGTGTAGTGTTATCATGTTCATTTTAATATATTCATTTATATATTTCTATTGACTATATTTCCAAGTGTTACCGCACACAGACACAGTGACAGTGTTTGATTCAGCTTAGTGCCATGCCACAATAATACAAAAGTGGAAGATACCTCAGACTTATGACGTGCCAGTTTCCTGAAACAGCTACATAGATTAGAGATAGGACTGCTAGCATTAATACATACTAAGGAAAATAAAGGATTGTTGTTATTATTAGTAGCAGTCTAAAGCTTGATGGTGAAACATTAATTACAATAAATATTCAAATATATATATATATATATATATATATACACACACACATGTTAATTCAATGATTTACTACACTAGGCAATATTATTAGTAATACATTTAAGGGGATTTTTTGTTTAAGGTTAATGGGAAGGGGTAAACATACTCAGTTAAATCCTATTATAAAATACTCCCCATTTACAAAAAGTAGAAGAACCTTCCTTCTATCTATCTATCTATCTATCTATCTATCTATCTATCTATCTATCTATAAGGAGTGTTTATGGTCTCCCTATATTAGCTCTATTGGTTCCTCCTACCTAAGAAAACACACTGATAGGTTAATTGGCTGCTAATTATCATTAGGAACAGAACAAGTCCGGTGCTCCAATACAAACAATATATATCACTATGTGTCAGCACATACATATAGAGGAGCTATATTGGGGTAAGCTCACCTGCCCAACGTCAAGGCACCTCCAGTAGTCCCTCATATATATATATATATATATATATATATATATATATATAAAATCTATGTATATACTTGCACACTTTTAATATATTTGAATAGAAGCGCGGCCTTTTCTTTCCTGTTACTGATACTAATTAACATTCACACAAACATTTATGTGTGTGTATTGCAGAATAAACACTGTATATTACAATAAGGGTGAATTGTCAGCAATAATACATAACACAATTGGCGACAAATGTTTACAGGCTGTAATTGTAGTCTTCACCCTGTTAAACATTTCACTGAAAATAACATGTTTAACATTTGCAAAATATGCATTTTTTAATCGCTGTCATCCACTATGAAATTGTTCAGGGTACATTACACAAGACAACCAGCATCCAGCCAAATCACTGTGTCTCTGGTGGCAGGAGGAGTCTTCAGCATCTCCTATTGTTCCATGTAAATCTCATGGATTATAGGAGCGATTTTACATTTGAGAAGGCTCCATCAAGTTTGTATCCCTTAAGGTCAGACGTGACCTTTTACTTGCATTGAAAGCTTTGAAACAAGCGGTGACTATGCTTGAAATCTCTTTCATGTAAGTGACTAACCTTCTAGTAAGATTGAAGTGTGTTCTGGTTTGCTGAGGAACACTGAAGTAACCTTTAAAAAGAAGATTTTTAAAGCTGAATAAAATAAAAGTCTGGCACCAGAGATGGGGGATTGGTATTTGGCCGTTTCTCCGTCCTAGCATTTGGATTTAAATACATTGAAATATGGTTAGAGATGAAGTATCCTTACATCAGTAGATGCGATTATCATTTCTATTAGCTGCGATAATATAAAGTTTCTAATATTGGATAGTTGCTTTAAGCAAATAACAATTACTCATTTCCATGAAAAGCATGTGGGTTACAAATAAACTTGCTTGTTGGACACCACCAGCTGTAACATCAGTCACTGTTGTCACAGAAATACTTAGGTGAACATGGCGAGTTTGATTTGACTTGGTGGTAAGATGGGAAAGGCTTTACCGTAACAGAGGCAGAGGCGGCTTTCGGCTTTGCGGGTCTCCAGGCAAAAATATGAGAAGGGGGCACAACGCCACACGTAATCGACACTACAGCTGGTTCCTGATGTTTTGTAGTGTATGGCCATATACCCTCACCTTCTAGATAGAGATTCACTATAACTCTGAGTTATTGGCAAGTACAGCAGTGATAAATGAAAGCTCTGCTTATAAGTCATCCAATCAACCATCAATCTTGGCAGTCCTTTCCTATACAGCCAGGATTATTGGTCCTAGCAGTAAATTTGTGAACTATTTTTATCCTGTGCTTTTCATAGTTTTACATAATATATACGTTAGAGTGATCAGCCAAAGTTTTTCTCTTTCATATATTTTTCCATGTTGGATTTGGTTTATTTATTATTGAACTGCTGCCGTAGACTATTTAAACTTTTACTGCTTCTTGCTTAGTGTGCGCCAATGTTTGGTGATCAGCGCCCACTACACAATACATTACCTGCCGTCTGTTATGTTTCACTTTATGAATGGTGCAGAGCTCTCCATTCACATTTAATTTTTTGCATGTAGAACTCAAGTCAATCATTTATCTCATGTGGATTTTAAGTGAAGCTCATCTGGCACTAAATGAAATGTCATTTCACAGGCTAAATCACCTCAAACTCTTCTTTTTACAGAAATGGCGGTGGACGCAGTGGTACATTTGCTGCAATTAGTATTGTTTGTGAAATGCTCCAGCACCAGAGGGCAGTTGATGTGTTCCATGCTGTGAAGACACTTAGGAACAATAAGCCTAACATGGTTGACCTCTTGGTAAGTTTGTCTAATTTTGTCACTGAATACAAATGCCTTATTATCACAGCTGCAGCAGACTTGTGTGTAGCAGAAATGCCAGAGGAGCCTTTTCTCACCATAGGATAGTGAATCCAAATCAGCAGACTTATCCTGAGGGATTGTGAAATGTAAGGTATACCATACAGATGTAGACTGTAGACCTTTATATATAATATTCACATGGAATATTATATATAGAGATTTTATCAAAACCATACATCAATGTAATGTTTACAACTAAAGTAATACAAAGTTGATACATATACAGAAAACTGTATTCTATTCTAGAACTGTATAACACGACATATGACAGAAGAGGTGCAGTGTATATGGACTCTCTCTCCCTTATTGGGCATATTAAACGTTCACAAAAAAATTGTCTTCTGTCATTTGTGTCTTTAAGAATAGGAAATATCCAGACATTTCAATTCCTTAAAACATCTCCCAATTCTATACCCGCTGCTTGTTACATGTGCGTATGAAATGTTTGGGATCAGGTCTCTTAGTGTTTTCAGAACAAACTATTCTATTCTGGTTGAGATCTGTCCAATAGAACAGTCCTCCCCCCACTCACCCTATGCAAGGTTGGGGGTAGATTTGCAGAGGAAGGGGAGTGGTAAAGAATTGTGTGAATTGGGGGCTTTGCACCAGATCCAGACTTAAGAATGTTAGGGTAAATTGCAATATACAGGGGGAGGACAATTAGGCATGCATGGCTAATCCCAGACCTCTCTGCGGGATTCGCCAAGCAATAAACAAGACAGGGTGGTGGTTCAGGTATCCACACAGATCTGCTCCCTTACAGAAACAGCACAGGAAACCTAAGGTAAGGTTCTAGACATGTTAGTGTATGGAAGAGAACTTAGGCTTCAATGTTACTCTATAAGGCATGGGGAATTAAACATTTTCTGGAATGGAGGAGCATGGAAGAGAATGTGTACAACCCCAGGTTAAAATCTAAAAATAAAGCTCTTCAGTATCAGTTTTATAATACATTTCTTGCATTTAATATAGTTTCTTTTCACCCATTACTTTGCTAAGTTATTTTCCCATGAATAAGTGTTTTCATGTTTTAACTCATGCTGTCACTAGTGTACAAAACATATCTGCCAGACAGTTTCTTTACACAAATAAAAATGTTAGATTTAATAGGACAAAAAGTTTCCTGAATTAATAAAATACTAAAATAAAACCACTTCCTTTTTACCTCCAAATTACTTTTAATACATTTTGGCATTACATTGTTGTAAGCTCACTTTCTAATTCCTTCATATACACAGTGCAATATTCATTATAACAGTACATTACAATAAGCATTACTGTCAGCATTAGTTCAACTACATTTCGTTGGTGTGCTCGAACAGGCCTGTTGTTTCGATTCTGAAGCGTTAAAGTGACTTTCTGAGCTGCAACCTTATCCCATTTTTCTAGTGGCCTATTTTAAGTCTCATTTTAACCAAGTACAAAAGATCATTGATTTTTGGTACAGCGTATAAAGTATATTTATTTATTTTTTAATGGAAATGAAAAAGAAAACCATATTTTAGCAGGTGCAAATGCCACACCGAGCAGAAAGAATAAGAACACATGTAAATACAATACGTATTTGCTGGGAAGCATTAATTTATCATGATTCACAATGTAATACATTCTTGTTCATAATCTGTTCTAATTAATAGATGACAACAAAAACATGGTCATAACACAGTGTCACAAAGCAAAATACCACTGTAAATTACTGGCATAGCTCCAGCAATTCTGTTTTCATGACACCATAGACTATTGCAACTATTCTCTGGGTGTTCTGTTGTGTCAGTAGACAATAGATGGTGTTCTGATTATGAACCACGCATCTGTTTATCTCAACACAGGAGCACTTCACATTCCCAGACTTTCTATGGCTGCTTTATCTGAAAAGTTCTCTGCTCAATATTTTTCTCATTAGTTTTAAACTTTGAATTGCAAGCCGTTGTTAATATTCTTCCCACAGAGCTTGTGTATATGTTCACAAAAGGGAACATTGTGAAATAAATTGCCAGATTTTTAAATTATACATTTTTTATGAGGTTCCCCAGTCATCTTGAAGAATATTATATTTAATTTTAACTGCTACAGTCACTACAAATAAGAATACTTTATTATCAAAGACATACAATATTTAAAATTAATTTAAGGGGATCAACTGCAATTGTTTACTAGGTGGCAGCTATAGGACACAGGGGGCTGTGGTTACCAGAATCTGGCTGCACCACAGTCCTCGGAAACCCCGGGTCACCACTGTGCAGTGTGGACGGCAGCCGGTCCATGTGGCTGCAGATCGCCGGTGTTAGGTGTCTAGCTAAGATCTTTGATTTATGTCCTCCATAGACAGGTAGTATACAGTTGAGTACATTTTTGTAGGTCTGCACATAAAAGACTTACATCATAATCAATCTGCAGATTTCAGAACTGCACTATGGCCCAATATTGAAATATTTAGTCTTTCTATTGCGCAGATTTGTATTAATTGTAGTGATAATGAGGAAATCATTCAATATATAAAGGTACGTAAGGTTTGAGTTTATAAAGGCGCCTAGAAATTTAATTTTGGACTCCGCTACTTTAAACTGAGAAAGTATGGAATTGCATTAGTATTGGGAACAAAGAGAAGTATATCATCAGAAAAAAGACTGAGTTTGTATTCCATGCCTCCAACCCGTACGCCAGAAAAAGATTCTAGCTGATGTAAGGCTTACACCCACCTTCTTAATGAGAAAACTGACAGCCATAATGTATAATGGTCACACGCTTCCACAGAGCACTATAATGATAATAAAGTTTTCTATCAATTAATTCAGTTAGTCAGTTCTGTCATAAGTTATGGACAACCTTATTGAAACTTTGCTATTCTGAAAAGTGCTATTCTCCTTAATAGTGTTTATTAATACTGAGTCCGAACTAAGAAGTAGTCTGTATTGTAGGTTTGACTCAAGGATTCAATGTGTATTGTATTGTGGTCTCAAGGACTCAATCTGTTTTGTGTGGCGTATTGTTTATATGTGCCCCACCACTATACTTATTTCGTGAAACACCACACCCAGGGAAATAGGTAGGATAGTGGGACATATTCTTGTTATATGAGCGTTAGTGGGGTAGACCCATTTATTGCATATGAAATTCTAAGACAAGAGTTTCCATATTTAAATATCTCCATTCTCTTAGATGTATGCTTTAGTGTATGTATTAAAAGGTCATAAGAGTCAAGGCAGTAAGGTTTTATTTACTGTGTATGCTCCATTCTTATTGTACATCTATCTTTGACTATTTTAATTAAAGGTTGCTTTTTTGATATATATAATACAATTCTTGAATGAAAATAATAATAGTTGTGTCATAACATGAAAAGTTTATCTTCTGCCTCGCATCATGTCACATACTGTCATAAGCTATATGTTTATAAATAGGAAATCTATACGCTCATTGCTCTGATCATAATATTTGTTTTCTTTTCTTAGGATCAATATAAATTCTGCTACGAAGTGGCTTTGGAATATTTAAATGCTGGATGACTGTAATAATGAGAGATAGAAAACAAAGGAAAAAACTGTTCACCTCCATCTCTACAATGGACAATGCTCCATGATAAGTGTGTACATATACAACGAAGACTTCAGTGTTCTGCTTATTTTGCTTTCTTATAATTGGCTCTATAAGGAGCTGGAGACAAGTGATTTGGAAGCTGCCCGCACTGCCTTTTTCCCATTTTCTTGCTGCTTTCTCGACACAGATCATCTTGAAGTTTATGGATCAGATATCCACAGATACCAAGTTGCCTAATAGAAGCAGCAGATTTTGGCAAATGAACGAGCACAATTACATTGTTATGAAGGATCAGTGTTCTTTTTTGTTTGACAGACTTTTGTTATTGTCTTAATTATAAAATTGTTACATATTTTTTCTGTTTTATGGAAAATGCTATTAGCATTACAACCACATCCAATTTTTTTTGTTACGTTTGTACTCCAATGTGTTCACAGGAAAATATGATAAGCATCTTTTTAAACTACATTTTAACGGGCCACCATTTGTTGAATTATAATGATCTTATTTGTATCATTTGAAGAAACAAACTAAAGACTCCATTTGCAAAAAAATGAAAAAATATATGAATAAAAATCTAGCCAAAGCATTCACGATTGTTTATATTGTAAATATTTTGTAGGGAAATTAGAGTTTCATTTAATATAAAAAAAAAAAAGATAGAAACTTAAGTATTTGTATAGATGAATTTATTTTTTAATGAAATTCAGCACTTAGATTATACTCTTGTGATATACATTTTAGCCTCTTGTGCTTTTCAAAGCATATTGAATAATCAACATACTCACAACACACAGAAATGCATGCTAATGTCTTGTAAGGTTCTAATAACTGGTTAAAATGAAAACTATTTGGTATTTTTGTACAATACGCAGAAAAAAAAAATGCCCATAAGACCCCCTTCCCCTGCAATTTAACATACTTTTGTGGAAGCTGAAGGAAAGCAAAGGACAAAAGAAAACTTAGTTTTTATGGGAAGAGAAGCACATACTTTTAAACTAGATTTCTTGGGATTCTTTTGTTAGGGATATATTTTTCCAGAGCAAGGCTGGGTTTGAAAGATTTCAGTGACTAGCTATAGCTTCACAATGTCCCTGTACACACTGGACTTATTTGTCTTCCAGCAAAAATATGTTGCAATTACATACTACTCCACAAGATGGCTCTGTTCTGAATTAGAAATAGTAATCGTTGCTCTGAGGATCTATTGTCCATACACACTAAAGTTTTTAAGCAGACATCGGGACATATTAGAAATATTAGAAGCTCTTAAAAATCAAATTAAGCAAACACAGACTGAAATGATGCTGCTGAATCATTAGAGAATACACGATTTACAAAATAATAGTTCTTTTCATGATTCAGAGCTGTTACAACTTTCTAAGATTGTTTGCAGTCACTTTGAACTGGTGCCGCTCTGGCCCCGGGGTCTTAAAATTAAGGGACACACATAGGCCTCTGCAGGGGACCCTTGGCTGTCCAGCCGTGGTAGCCACTAGTAGATCCAAAGCTGGCCACCTCTCTCCCATCCTGGAGCCAGCCCCCATTAAAGTCAATGGGGGATTTTGCACTCGCTTTGAGGGCGCCGCTCCGGCCTCCGGGGCCTGATATGTGACACTATGTGGGGCCATAAAGATGAGGAAGTACCAATGTCATTTATTAATTGAAATATATTACTGGTGTACAGGTGCTTTTATTTTTTCACTTAAAGTAATAGTTAGAAAACCACGTCTACTGAACCAGTCTGAAAGATTTCTTGTTGTTTACCTTTTATATATTTATAACTGTTACATTATGTGAATAACAGCCTCAAAAATACAGCTTATACTTTGATCTGTTCACATAAAATACAACACAATCATTAATAAAGTTCACAGCACAATTAAATCATTGTAGTTAAAGTTTTACAGGCATGGATAAGGTCATTTACAATTAGGGAAACCCTGGTGGTAAATGAAGGAAAACACATGGGTTTAAATTTACTAAACAGGGAGATTGGAGGGAGATTGAAAAGTGGGGATGTTGCCCATAGTAACCAATCAGATTCAAGCTCTCAGTTTCAATTTACATACTGGAGAATGTGATCACAAATAAAATAAGGAGATCGTATATCCATATCTGCATCACCTTGTGTATATGTAGACAGGCCAATGTTCTCTGTGGATTTAGGGCATTGCACATAAAGCTGGATTCGGTCCTGTATGCTTAGAATTGCATCCCAGTCTGGCTGCTGCAGAATGACTTAGAGAAGGGAAAGGTTAGGGTTAGGCTGTAGGACATGTAGGAAGGGGAAGGTTCTAAATAGGTTGCAGGAGAGAGGATTACGCTGTTAGGAGGGCAAGGTTAGGGTTTGACTATGGGGCATGTAGGGTTAAGGTTAGGGTTATGGGAAGTTCTTATCTCTCTGCTCCACATCCATCCCTGTTCTCCATTGTATTAGTCAACATCTGATAACCCAGATGACCTTTTTGCTTTCACAGTACATCATAAGACATAATCTATACTTAGATGGTGAAAACAATAAGACAGAATACTGACTGTTTTTGCTGTAATTAGAAAATATAGATGAGCTTCTCTGAATCACAGGCAATCACATTTCTAACACGATGTGATGAAGATGATCAATTGATTTACCAATAAATATATTCTGTACAGCAGGAGGACGCAAAGACTGAATGAGAATTCATTTTGAGAATACGCTTCTTAATATGGTTGTGATTTGTGAGAAATGGAACTTAGGAGGTAGGAAATGTGCAGTATACAGTGTTGAACATAATTCATTAGGTAATGAAAGGCTGGGAAATGATGTTTTGAAAGGTGTACCTGATGTGAAAAATATGCATGCTGGAAAATGCTTGGTAGTCTGATAGACGCGGAGCAGCAGTCTTATTGATAGATTCAATGCTATTGTTAATGTGGGGGGAATATATTAATACTGCAGTTTGGAAGTGTAAATGATAAAAAGTCTGCATTATTCAGGTTTCATCATTGATTAACAGCTATGAATAGCGCATGAAGGTATAAAACAGTGCACCTCTTCTAAGACATACATTTCCCTTCAATACTATTTGTTTAAGAAGTTTACAATCTTATTTCACCTACTATTATATCAAGTAGAATAATCATAATTAGTGATAACATATGTTGAAACAAAAAAAAAAACTAACTCAGAGTTATGGAGTCACCATTATTTTTTATATGGAAAAACATAGGTGTTACTGCAATACTGTCCCTGCTCAGATAGGAAACCCAATTTGTTTTGTTATGTTTTGGGGTTTTACTTTTTATATTTTTATTTATGTTTTATACACTACAGTAACATATCAATCAACAACAGTGCTACAGAAATATGTTGCACATATCAGGTCACATACTCAGGGCCGGCGACAGGGGGGGACAAGGGGGACAGGTGTGACGGGCCCCGAGCTTCAGGGGGGCCCCGTCCAGGAGCTGGAGTCATTAAGGTTTCCAGNCTCCAGCAGCGTTATTAACGCAGCTCAGCGCAGCCTGCAGACAGGGGAACATTCAAACAAGGCTAAGAGCGTGCCCTCTGCTGCAGCCAGCAGTAAGAGCGCTGATTGGTTAACTTTAACCAATCAGCGCTCTCACTGCTGGCAGGAACAGACGGCNCGCTGCTNGTGTTGTTTGAATGTTCCCCTGTCTGCAGGCTGCGCTGAGCTGCGTTAATAACGCTGCTGGAGGCTGGAAACCTTAATGACTCCAGCTCCTCTAGTCAATGAGGAGGGGGGCTGTCAGGCTGTCAG
>JABWIB010001875.1:50804-61536 GCA_016617825.1 Platyplectrum ornatum | reverse complement strand
TATAGTGTAAGTCAGCCAATCACGCGAGCTCTCCATCTAACCCACGTGGTATCGGCGTCTCCGATACGAGCGCCGCTGTCTGGGGCTGCACCACATGTTTTCCACTAACCAATCATGTTCATCCCCCGTCTCGGCCGAGACCTCACATCAATAAGTATATGCACATATGCCGAATTCTGTCACGTGATCGTTATTCACCAATCAATTGCCAGCCTCGTATAAACATTGTAACATAATTAAAGATCATCTTTCTATACCGAAANAGTTGTATCCTTTTATTCGTTAGTAGCCTGACATCATACCATTTATTGATACACAACAGTATTTCACTATCTCAATGAGAAATTATATCTATGTCCCAACAGTGTGCTTCGTTGCATGATCCTATGCTGATCTCAATAATCTAGCACATAAATCCTTCTCCCCCTCTGTGAATAAATAGATTAAAATAAAGAATATCTCTCAACTTTTTAAACCTTATTCCCACTGCAGCATTAAAAATCTTACTCCCAATGATTATACAGTACATAGTTCACATTCCTAAATATTTAATAAAAAGTGAATTATGATGTAAATAAGTGAAAGTGCATGAAATCTGACAGGGTAACCTTATCATGTCAGATAGATATCATAACGTGTCTCAGTGTCCACACAATAACCTTAATTCAGGTTATTAATATAAAGTGACATTGTGTAAAGACCATATATTGAATACTGCAATATATCCCTATATCAGGTCAGTATAAAAAATCTGTAAAGTGCCCTTTGTGCTTAGCAGTGCCATATTTGTTGTAGTGACCTAATGCCACTCCCATTATAAAACCTCCATTGAAGTCATAAAGTGCCATGGTGCCTATTAACTACTACCTACCATGTGTCAAAATCTAATTACTATATTATTGCCTTATCAAATCAATCCCATGAAGTGTCCCATAAACAGGTGAGTAAGCAAAAATAGCCATTAACCAGGTCTCTAATATAAAGTGATATAGTGTAACTATCATATAAAAAAAAAAAAAAAAAATTTCTAAAATGTACCATAATGCCAGGTAAGTCAAAAGATTCTCACCACTGCCCAGAAAAAACCTTATATATACGCAAAAAAAATTATATGATAATTATTTCTTTCTAAAATGGCCTGATGTGTGTATAAACTCATAAAGTAACTTAATACTTATACTATAAAGGTATAAATCATTAAAATTATTAAACACCTCTAAAGTGCTGAGGGGTTCTAAAATCCTTCCTATTGTAATCATAAGAAGACCATATAATTATTATTCTCATTGAGACCGTGCGGATTCACTGTATTCAATAAAAAAATCCATTTTGTCTCACATTGTAAAAGGATCTTATCCCAGTCCCCCCCCCTTATCGTTCTCTCCACTTTCTCAAGGGCATAAGCTGTTAGGAGTCTGGGATCACTGTTGTGTACCCGTAGGAAGTGTCTGGCCACACTTGTGATAGTCTTAAACTTNTCTGTATCTTTCCTGGCATTGCGTATATTTCCCAGATGTTCCAGNNTTCTTTTTTTCAAAGTCCTAGTAGTTTTCCCTACGTACCTGAGGTGGCAGGGACACTCCAAACAATATATTACACCAACACTATTNCAATCAATGTATTGTTGCGTTGTGTGTGAGTTCCCATACCTGTCTACAACATGTTTGTTGTTGACCATGTTGTGACACGCCTTACAGTTGTTACATTTATATGTGCCCTTCCTCCATGTTGTTCTTGAGTTACCTCTTTGTANATGACTTTGAACCAATCTGTCTCGTAAGTTTTGTGGCCTCCTCCAACTAATTTGAGGTCTCTCTGGCAGTAGGGGACCCAGTATCTCATCACATTTTACTATGTGCCAATATTTACACATTATCCCTCGTATCTCACGTAACATTATTATCCAATAAGTTTCACGTTGTCACAAAAGGTTGCTACAACGTGAAACTTATTGGATAATAATATTGACACCTTTTGGCCTCAATGAAAACTTTGAAATTACGCCTTTCTTGTAATTTGTAATGGGATGAACTGTCCAGTGCTGATAATGCTTGTTTATAAAACTGCTCACAAAATATGCAGATTAGAATAGTAGAGTTTATTATTAATTGCCATTATGAATAAGGAATTGTGTTCATAATCATGATTGTTTATAAAGCTGCTCACTAAATATGTAGATTAGAATAACAGATATTGTAACGCTTTATTAATTGTAACTATGAGTAAGTAACCTGGAAAGTAGGTGTCTTTTTAAAGAACTTTTAGATTTACTGTTCACTCTTTTAATGGAAAACCTTTTATGAGAATTGTATGTATTATAATGATTAGTATGTACTATTATGTGTAAATACCTGGGCATAAGTGTTAATTCATTGAATATGTATGAGGGTATTTAAAGCGTTTGAGAACAATACTCCACACCCCTCTGATGAANTCACCAAGTGACGAAACGCGTTAGAGCGGAGTTACGAGATCCCGAGCGTGGAAGTCTAAACTGTCAGGCGGCAGAGTGCAGCACGCAGCGTGTTTGGAAGACTCGGCAGAGTGGTGCCTCAGCCGGTATCGTATGGGATTTCTATATGATATGCTGTTTTTAAAGACATTTTATAGGTATTANTGTTCTTAAAGTTGATTTGTGCTAAATTAAAATCGTGGGATAACACACTACGAGGCGCCCCCTGGTCTTTGTGTATTTTTCAGTGAATTTATGGTGGACTGGTTCGGGAACAGTCATTTAAAGGGGAAGACGCGGCCGTGGAAGACTTTATTTTTTTCTAATGTTTGCTATCTTTTTCTCCCTCTCTCCTATTCTGCACAATTTTTCATTGTAAATTACAATGTTCAGTCACTGCAGACTTCATGTTCCTGTTTGTGGCATACATTCCAGAATACTAATTTTACATGGTAAGGTAACTAATATCCCATTCACACTGCTGAATTACCCTGGTCCACTAACCACGTTCACACTCCTGAATTACCCTGGTCACTAACCATGTTCACACTCCTGAATTACCCTGGTCACTAACCACGTTCACACTGCTGAATTACCCTGGTAATTCAGAATTCTGAAGATTTGAAGGGACAAACAGACGATTAAAAGGAGTTTGAGCCACTTCCACAAAAAAATGGAAATTACGGAGAACTGGAGCAGAAATGAAGGATTTGAATAGCATTAATGGTATTATAATTCCTATTACAAAGATCCGATTTTGGTTAGATCGGTGATCAGAGCAATCAAACGAAAAAAATCCACAAAAAAATCGCCTGTAATAATTGGAGAATCCAATAAATAGTTGGACAGTTTTAATATCGGTGGGCTGAACCCACTCTAGAATGGGTTTGACTTTATCCGGATTCATTGAGAAAGCGAGATAACATACCATAAGAAGGAAACTTTAAAAACATAAAATTCACAATTTTCCAGCTTGGCATAAAGATGATTTTCTTGGAGACAAGCAAGAACTCGTTCCACTTGTTCTCTATACAGTGCAAAAGAAGGTGAGTAGACCAGAATATCATCCAAATAAATAACTACAAATCTGCCCACCCATCATATCCCAGAAAATGTAATTAATGTCTTGGACTGCAGGGTCATTACTGAGGCCGAACAGCATCACCAGGTACTCATAATGACCTGAGTGGGTATTGAAAGCCGTCTTCCACTTGTCACCTTAATTAATCCAGATAAGGTTATTGGCACATCGGAGGTTAATTTTTGTGAAGACAGTCGCACCCTTGCGTTGATCAAATAAGTCTGAGATTATCGGAAGAGAATAGGAATTGCGCACAGTGATGTTATTCAGTCATCTATAGGGAGATTTGGAAGGATTGATAAATCCCTTATCAAAATTCTCCTTGATATAATTATCCATTGCCTCAGTCTCAGGACAAGACACAGATTATAATTGCCCAGAAGGGTACTTATCATTGGATTATTAATTCAAATAGTCACAAATCTTCAAATCTGTGCGATGCTAGGCTTTCTGCAGATTTCTTAGAGAATATATAATTGATATTGAGGAGAAATGTTAGGTTCTGAGATAGAGACATTAAGAAATGGAGAAGATTCCATTCCATTCCATAGGCAGCAAAATTCAGTGTCAGATCATATAAATCTTGGATTCAGAGACTCTGTATGTATCTACTGTTTGTTTTTTTTTAATATGTGATAAATAGATTGCTAGTGTTTTTAGTTCATTTTGTGGTCATTTTGTTCTTATAAAGTGGCATCTCATGATTTATTTATTTTAGTGCTTGCTGCATTTTTTTCCTTAACAATATTGCTATTGCTAAGAGAAAATATATAATGCATGAACATTTCCATAGACATTATGTACAGTTATCAACTATGTAATATTAAAATACCAGCTACTTTCTTTAGCTCTGACAATTGTTCTCTTCTGCAGACAGTTTGGAGGATTTGCTAAAGAAGCAGACTACATAGCAAATGCTGCAAAACTCAGTTCTTGTCTTGGACCAGAGGCTTCCTATTCTACAGAATACTATATTTGTTGTGGCTATGACCCGCCTATGAAACCTTATGGAAGACGAAATGAAGTCTGGTTTGTTAAGAACAACTAAAATCAACGTGCACTTCAGTGTGAAATAGGAGTGTCTCGTGAATTTAAAAACTTGTTTTGCAGAACAGGCACAAACTTTTCTGTAGCTAAATTTTATATTACATAACACTTTAATGACATTTAACAAAACTGATCAAATATGCTAAGCAGACATTTTTAATGTTTTAATATACACAGGTTGTAAACCATAAGTAAGTGCACATAAGCTCACATCTAGGTAAAATGTTGTAGTGCACATTCTCATAAACCCTCATCTTTTAATCAGTTTTCATTAGTTTAATACTGATCCTAGCGTAAATCACTCTGCTACAACATGCATTCCAAAGAGTGCTTCATGGGTGTCTCTGGGTCAAAGAACAGTAAAGTGGCTGAGCAAGAGCAAGAGCATACAATCCAAATCTTAAGTGCCTTTATGTGGAAACATTTGCACTTGAAAGAGGTCATGACATATCTCAGCGGAAGTCAAATATATTGGTTTTATGTTATTCCGGAACATCATTTACTTTCACAATAAAATATAAGCATTACCTGATTACATAGAAATAAAGATTTTGAACAAAGGTGTGGGATTTTCTTTAGTTTTAGCATAAAAACAAAATTGAAATCACTAGCATCATTTATATTATGTCCCAAGGTTGCTCCCAGGGTGTGTGGACATCCTTAAAGGGATGTTGTCAGTTAATTAATTAAATAAATAAATAAATATATATATATATATATATATATATATATATTTATATATTTACATCCCTTTAAGGATGCCCACATATATATGTGTTTCCCCTCTAATAGGGCCTACCCTGATAATAAGCCCTATGCTATTTTACACTTAACTGTCTAAAGTAAGCCCTCCCTCGAAATTAAGCCCTATCTAAATCACAATGAGATGTCATAATGTCAGCAGCACTTGGGGGAACAATGAGGTGTCATAATGTCAGCAGCACTTGGGGGAACAATGAGGTGGCATAATAATAATAATAATATATATATATATATATATATATATATATATATATATATATATATATATATATATATATATATATATATATATATATATATATATATATATATATACACATAGGGCCTGATCCAAACTCTCACCTGAGAGAGGTGAGTGAACTCCCGTCACTCCCCTTCTTGTGGTGGAGACAGCAGATACAAAACTGTTTATAAATTGAGGTGGGTGGCCTTATTATCCATTCCATACCTTGTCTTTCATTGTTTTTATTTGGAAAAAAAAAGTAGACTGTCATGGTAGATTTAAGTGGGTATGAGTTAATATTGTGTGATGATGATACTACCAACAGTGCTGAGGCTGATAAGGGTGATTACAACTTCAACCTTAAGGGTGATGCAGTGTTAGCCTTAAATCTGTTGTTGCAACAAATTGGAACAAATTAGTCCTTTTTCTTTTTTATTTATGTATTATTTATTTATACAAATCTAAAGTATGTGAGAGCACATACAAACCAAGCACGACATAAGGGTTATTAAAGTTAAGATATGGATTTTCCAGGCATATGTGAGGTTTCAAAATATAACAATTTACTTTTGATAAAAATACAGAATGCTTTTATAAATATGGAAAAAGTAATTACATCCTCCAAAGTATGCACTAGGGAAAAAAACTGATTCACATATAAATCCTAGTAAATATTAATATAGAGAGATTGTGGAGAGAAATTGCATATTTTAAGATACAATGTATATTGCATAGAAGACATATTACATAGAAGACAAGACAGGACATGGTTACATATACAATATTAGTAAATAACAGAAGGATCGTTAACACTGGTATAAAGTACCTAGTGGTAACAAAGGACTATTTGAGACCGCACATCTAAATAAGTTTCTAAATAAAAAAAGAAGAATAGATAGTGTGTAGCGCAAAGATTTCGCTCAGGTGTATGCTTTAGGGTAGGCAATCCCTATACAGGTATGACACAAGTATAATACAGGTATGATACCAAACGTGAAATAATATAGAAGGCAACCACCTTAAGCGCTATCTCCCCTTCTTAGAATGGTCACATATAGATATAGAATGATTCGTGCTTAACAACAGAAACAAAGTGTCAACTTCAAGAATCGAACTACACAGTATCTAATTGCTGTCCACAGTATAAGTCTCTAAAAGGAAATGATGTTCCAACCTGTTTGATGGAATAAAAGTGTCCAGAAGCTGTGAATGTCTCTGTGTGGTCTCTCAGCCTGTGTGTCCACGATTACTTCTCTCCAGGTTTCTCCGGGTCTTTTGCTCGTTGTATGTGAAGGGAAGGAAAAACAAATATAGTGCAGTATGCAGTAAAATTTTACATACTAGAGAATGTAGCTAAAGGAAGATAGAAAAGTGAGCAAAGAGCATTTTCATCCTGTCCACTGGGCCTTGCTGATTAAATGAGAACACGGTACATGAGTGGATCGTTGTCAGAGGATTCCATTTATTAACATGTAGATTGACAAGAGATGGAATATGTGAGTATGATGTAAGGAGATACAGTATAACCTGCCATACAATACTACACAAGGAGGAGTGGTGTTTTCCCTTCCCTCTTGTATATCACGGCTTGTGGACCACGGTGGGACCAGTGCCATACTGCTGGAGGGTGACAATCGCAAAAGAACGGAGAGCGGTTGTCGTGGAGAGGCGAGGACGCTAATGGACCGTTGGGAGAGAGACATCACTGCCAGTGGGAGGTCCTGCAGACAGCGATACCGTTGGGCATTTTGAATCAAGATAGGCGCCTTGTAAGTAGGGGAGGGGAGTGAAGGACAGCGAGATCTTACAGAACATACTGCACTATGGGGCCGATTCAATCCTGCGCGAAGTGTATAAAATTCGCGTTATTTGATCATTTGCATATCAAATAACGCACCTATACACTTCGCGCAATTCAATCCCTGCTAGAAAATGAGTGTAGTGTACAGCGTTTCATTCATATATTCGGCAGGCTATATGAATGAAGCGCTTTACAATACACTCATTCCATTCACATAGTAACTACATTTATTAATGAAAAAGCTGTGCAAACAGCTTTTTCATTAATGAATGTAATTATGTGAGTTCAGGGAAGGGGGAAAACACGCACTTACACAGACACATATACACATAACACAGACACAACATACACATAACACAGTACTCACTGAAACTCCACACAGCAGCTCCTTCGGCAGTCTTCGTGCTGATTTTTCCTTCGCGCTTGTTATTTTGGTCTCCGCTAAAGTCCAAAATAACGTGACCAGAAAAAATCATCGCGAAAATGTCTGAATTGAGCTGTGACTAAAATAACGCAACCAAAAAAGTTGCAGCTTCGCGCAGCATTGAATCGGCCCCTATAAAGAATTGGAACAGTAAATGAAAAGAGATGACGCAGATTCAACAGGTTTATTCCACAAAAGATAATTAATTTACAAAATGACCTGTATTCAACAGGAATTTCAAACATTTCTATAGATAACTGTATTTTCACTTAAGTCTAAATCATTGGCCAAACTCTGAAAGTATTGGTAGAAAATATCCACCAATATGTACATTTTGTACATCCAAGGGAATGAGCTTGTTTCGAGGAAACGTTATTGATGATAAGCCAGGAAGCTTTTGTATCCAGAAAAGACGGACAATTTGACATGTGGGTACAACAAATGAGGATCAGTTTCCTTAGGACTTTTGTAAACAACAGCAGTTTATAAGGTAAGTATAGCTGGTAAGTATAAGTTCTTTAGGACATTTTGTAACCAGCAACAATGTAGCAGGTAAATGCGGCAGGTACATATGAGATCAGCAATAAAGCAGGTTAGTGTAGCAGGTACGTATAAGTTCAGAAATAAAGCAGGTAAGTGCAGCAGGGCAGTATTCAATGAGACTTTTTGTGGCAGACAGTAATGCCCAAATAATTACTTTTCCACAATATTAGGCACTTTCCTCATCTCATGTAACATTTGTATGTACATAGTTACCCTCCTACAATGTATCGGAGTGAAGGCCTTTCAGTCAATTTTCTGTAAAATAGTCCAGCACGAAGTGTTTGCGCTGTACCCTGCACCAAAGACAATTCATAATCATAATGTGGTTTTATGATCCCAAAATCCAGGTAACATAGATCCGTCCTTATAATCCAGGGTATGCGATCCTGCCTCCTCTAGTCCTGCCACCAACTGCTTTCTGCCACTCCATCTGGCTGCAGCAAGCCGGCAGGGCCAAAACACCTAGCAACACGCTAAGACCAACTCCACTACTGATAAAGAGTATTTATTCACTATTACTAAAGCTTATCATTACTTATATATAAACTCTTATATATAGTTTCTTTATATGATACCTCTATAGGTGCATCTCTGGGGTATCACATATATTTATATATATCATGAAGCTCATGGACACCCTATGCTCGCTGGAAACAAATTCTTATTCGGTAACTAGCGACAGCGAGGCTGTCTCTTCATCCAATTCCTGGGCTAGTATACTGACCCTCCCTATGGATCAAACAGCCAATTTATCTTATAAATATCTAAAAGGTCTGTAACAGACCCTAATACATCATGCAGTCAGCATAGACACGTCCTTTCTTTTCTACGCGCAATGATCAGCATGTTGTGGCTTGTTCACAAGATGTGTAGAAAACAAGAATCCAGAGAGCCATTCATGGTGGCATCATCAGATCTATTAACTTTAGTGAACAGAGAGTCATATTTTAACTCTGGAGCCAGCTTAGGAGTGCCTTAAGGTGGCCATCCACGGGCCAATTTTTAGCCAAAACCCACGATTGTCATGGGTTTTGGTGAAAAATCTTGCTGTGGATGGCCACATAAGAAAAAAGCTGAAAAACGTAAATAAACGATATTGTTGATAAATTTTCTCTTGTTTGTTTAATAATAAAAAAACTGTAAAAAATAGAAGTAAATTAAATAAAAATATACTTACATTTCAGGTGTCTTCTCTGGGCACCAGAGCAGTACCCACCTCCTTCTGATGCTCCAGCGCCTCTAGTGCAGCTTCGACACCGTAACGCATATACAACGTCCTCTCCATACACGACGGAGACACCCGAGCATCGGAAGAAGCAGCTAGACACCACTCCGGGGTCCAGCAAAAAAACTAAAATGTAAGTACGTTTTTATTTATTTATTTTTTTAACAGTCTATGGACACCATAAGAACAATATCGTTCTCGTGGATGGCCCGAAGACATAACATAGTATCCGCCCACATGGAAGTAACATATAAATCTCCAACATATAAATGTATTAATAATAATTTATTAAGATATACATCTTAATTCTTTTTGTTTGGCTTTTGATAGGGTGGATGGGAGGGTGCAAGGACAATGTCCTGCAATATCTCTACAATGCCAAACAAGTAAAACAGGGTAATTATCAGGATGTACACAGACTAATAACATATATAAGCAGTAAAATATACCTTTTATTACAATAAATTGTATTGTAATAAAGTATTGATAGGAAATTATCGTATGTCCCTACTAATTAAAATATAGAAAAAACTATGAGAAGAAAATCTGGAAAAAGTGAAAAATGTATAAAAAAAACTGAGGGGGATATGTTTATTGACAATTCAGCAATAACCATCAATACTAAACAATAATTGGGAGCATTTTAAAATATATTGAAATAATAACCATTAAAGCAACCAAATTGGGTGATGCTATTAAGTGGCTGTGGTTGGGTGCAACCCAATCTGGTTTGTATGTAAGGCCCGAAGCCTTGTTGTCCTTTGCACGCAATTTTAAGCTCGCTGTCTAGGTGTTACTCGATTCTGAACTGTCCTTTACTCCACACATACAATCTGTTTCTAGATTCTGTTATATACATTTAAAAAACATTTCTAGAATCCGCAAATACCTCACACAAAACACTGCAAGAACTCTCATTCATGCATTAATCATCTCCTGAATCGATTATTGCAACGCTCTCCTAATTGGCCTCCCACAGTATAACATCACCCCCCTACAGTCTATATTACATGCAGCAGCCAGACTAATCTTCTTTGCTAAACGCTCTTCTAGTGCCAGTCCACTTTGCCAGTCTTTACACTGGTTGCCTGTACTCTACAGAATTAAATACAAAATCCTGTTGCTAACCTACAAAGCCATCAATAACACTGCACCCACATACATATCCTCACTC
>JABWIB010001874.1:15068-40386 GCA_016617825.1 Platyplectrum ornatum | reverse complement strand
TTTTTTTTACAGCCCCTCCAATTTCCCCAGATCTACACCCTGGCTTCTAAGCCAGCTTTTTCAAGGCTGGTAATGTGAATGGGGTTATAGTTACACATTATAGGTATCGGCGCATCTGTAACAATCCATGCCACAAAAAAAGTGACCAAAATGTGAGAAAAGCCTCTGGTCCCAGGTTGCCCCCAGAAAAATCTGAACCTACCTACCTACCTCAAGTCAGCGTTCAGTGCAATAGACCCTAACCCAGACCCAAACTTAGACTGTTGGTATGGCAAAATACATAGAAATATTTTTAGTTTGCAAAGCCGTCATACTGCATGAGGAGAGGTAGCCTCTGGGAAGCATACGGTTCCACTATGAGAGGTTTTAAGTTCCCATTAGCTACCATAATAATTGGAGATTGGCACAATTACACAGGGATTTAAATACACCCCATACAAACATATAGTACATTGTCACTGCAGTACCAAAATGGAACATTTTCAGACCCTGAAATGCCCCTTAGCATGTATTAGGATCCAACCCATAGTAAGTAATCCTGTTACAGATAAATATTTTCTGAAGGAATTCTCTACTGTAGATGATTCTCAGGAAAACGTTGTTGTATATCTAATATGCCTCAAAACTTAAAGACTACTGGTCACATCTGGACGGTGCCACATCATATTGTGATAAGCATTCTTTTATTGTATGTTGTTTAATATATACATTTGAATTTTTTTTATATCCAAATCTTTGCAAATATATTAAATATTGACTATATAGATTTGAAAATTGAAAATAACAAATGAAATATTAATTTTATTAAACAGTTAATAAACTGTTAATAAAAGTGGTTTTAAGAGTAGCATCCAAAGGCATAAAATAGATAAAATTACACAAAACATGTCAGAAAAATACTTAAATAAGCAACTAAATGGAGAGGTGTGAAAATGTTATGTTTATTATTAAACATAATTTCCAGTCTTTTATAATACTGATTTTCCTATTAACAAGTGAAGAATAGAAGTGAATGGAGATATATAGCTTTTCAAGGATACACACCCTGACTTCGAGCCATGGTAAATACAATATGTTTTGTCTAATCACTTTCTACAGTATATATTGTTCCATAAATAAAAGTCTTCTGAGCCTAAAAGATATGATTTCATTTGGAAACATCAAGAGCTTTTATGTTCTATTATACTTTACTTAATTCTCATTTACCCTTTTAAGCACTGTTCCTTCTATAATTACACTCCTACAGTTCTTTCTATACTCCTTTCCCCACTATTCTCTACATTTTTCTCCTCACCAGTGGTCGAAGTGGTATAAGCAAACACCAAGTTGTGGATTCAAATGTACGGAGGATACCCATGCGCTGGTCCAGGGATAAATGGTCGAGGAAGGTGCCCCATTTTTTATAGAAAGAGACAACCCCTACCTTAATATCAGGTAGGGTAGTCCTCCTGTCAAAATATATAAGTTCCAATAGCATTTCATTGACTGTATTCAGAAAGGGTGGGGAAGACTTGATCCATTGTTTTTAGTATGGCCTTTTTCGCAACTGTAGATATGACAGATAGCAGGTGGTGATCAGCTCAGATACCCTGTACATCAGGATGAAAATGAGAGGGAAGAGAAACCAATCTGTAATATTAGCCCAAATAATGGCAAGGACACTTTTGGTTAAATGAACACCACCCACGCCTTATAGCTATGAAAGAATAAAATGTTGGTCTGGTAGCAGATTTTGTGGCATAAATAGCCTAATACTCATATGACTGTATTACATATAATGTAATAATACCAAATAAAAATTAATAAAATCTAAAAAATAGTAACATACTAATAGTTAAGATTATATAGTCATGATCATTAATAACAAGAGTGGTATTGCATGAGTAGCCCTAAAACTAGCACAATGTCTGATTATCCTTTATATGTGTGAAAGTAAAATCTCAAGGTAGCATATATTATTTACGGTATATGGATTTCTGGTGCCTCAAGTACGTAAGTAATTCAACTGTTACATTTTTGTGTGTAATCAAATAGACAAACCCCATTAATTCCTTATTCTTAGGAAGTTTAAGACATTTTGAATAAATTGATTTAATTTTAAATGAACATATTAGATATTGAAATGTCCAATAATCCACTGCATATTAATACATATGGGAACTGATGCAGGCTTTTGCTTCTGCTACATTCATAGGTCCAAGCACAGATTCAAGGCTGGATCAGCAGCATCCAAACTCCTGTACGAGCAGTTTGTGGTTTCCATCCGCAAAGAGCGTAACGCGTCCATGTTTGGTCTGGATCCTTTATACATTCATTTTGCTTGTATAAACTGTAACACTGAGTTGCTCTTACCACTGAAATGTAGGTATACAGTATATGCTAATAGACTACTATATGAAATGATTAGAAACACTGTAGAATGTTTTCCATTTTTGGATTGCTAAGGTTTTTGGTAAATAAGCACCAATTTAATTATGATAGACTTGAAAGCAACTTAAATTCCATTACGTTTTAAACCATACCTCTCTTTTTAGAAGATGATGTTAAGAAAATCGTCTAATGCCATTAACCCTCGCAATCGATAGTCTGATAGTTTTAGAATGCCGCCAGAGGCTTTTATGCTTTTCATTATGTTTATTCTAGGAATAGTATTAATGTGTCTTAAATTGGTGACCCAATTACAGACATCAGGACCAAAATGAGGCTGAGTGAGAGATGAGTAAAATAGGCAGTTAGCAACCACTTTAAGAAGTGTTAAAATAGGTAGATTAAGCCAGAAATACAATTAGCCATTCAGTTACACAGTTTCTGTTAACTTCTCTCTTTTTCACGAAAGAAAATGGACTCTTCAGCAACAGATCCTCTGTCAGTTGTGTTAAATGTACAGGAGTATGCATGGACATTGTTAAAAAAGAAAAGAAGGCTACGTTTCTTGAATTTAAAAACCAGAAAGGCATCTTTAATCAAATAAAAGGAAATGTTTTAAAAATAAAAGTCCTTACGTTAATCTTGGCATCATAAGAAATTATTGACATAGAAAAAGCTTGTAATTCCAAATATTTTATTGTATGGGATGACTAATTAATGCCTCAATATATGAAATATATTACATTTTTATTTATACTATATATTAAAAAAATTTAGTAGAAACATTAGATACATTTTAACTTGGATTTTGTGGACATGTCCATTCAAAAAAAATTAACCTATGATTCACCAATACCAGGGCTGCTAAGAGAGTGTTACTGCCATTTCCATAATAAATGTTCACACAGTATTTTTGCAGATATATGAAGAATGACCTTCATTTTGCCAGCATTGTATATAAGTTCCCATACCCGTTATATATGTTTGTGTGATGTGAGGGCCCTTTTACCTTTCATATGTATTTTACTTGCTACTTGACATTTGTAACATTTTGTGAGAAATATTTTAAAATACACAATGACTGCTGTACTTTATCCTGGATTGACTATTACTGCATATAATTATGCTCACTATAGAACAGTGGATAGGTCTTAAATGTCTAACGATGATGAATGTCCTGGGGATTGCATATACAGAAATTGCATTAACAATAACATAAGTGATGGATTCAGTGTGATAATAGCTTTTCTCTGTGTATTTACTGTCTTATGAATAGTAAAAAAGATTCGTTGGATTTTTTTAAAATTTGAAAAAGGTAAAAAAGGTTCTAGAAATCGAGGAAGCCTTTGTTGCTCGGGCTATTATTATGCAAATATTATTGAGCTTGACATTTAAAGACATGGTAAATTATGTTTGTTTTTTAACATAAATNATTTCGTACAGTAGAGTAGATGTTCACCTGATTTTGGTTTTAACTTGATGCTGAAATACTAACTTAAAATGTTCAACATGCCTAACCCCAACCCTCTCTGCAGCCTATCCCCTACCCTCCCTCCACACTGCTTAACCCTAAACTTCACCTGTGTCGGTTTGGCTTTATGATTGAATGACGTATGTGTAAAATAAATTCCATACTAACTATGTTGAAATACATATAGCCCACATTTAGCTGCATATATTATAAAAAGTACATTTGTGAATGCATCCCTATATATGAATAAGTCCCTACATTTTTAAAAAAATGTTGAAAATATGAAAAATTGCTACTTTATGTATAAGCCTCTTACAGTTCTAAAAAAGTAAAAAGAGGTATAGACATATAGACATATGGCAATTACTAGTTATTAAGTATTTTATGTGGTATGACTATCTGTCTTACAAGCAGAAAATGTAAAAGTTTGAAAATGGTGAAATTTTAACATTTTTCACAAGTAAACACTGACTGTATTAATCAAAATTTATCACTAACTTAAAGTACAACTATTGAATCTCAAAATCAATCGAATAAGTAAAAACATAAAAAAGTATGAAAAAAGCAGGGCTGCATTCTTTGGTCCCAAATAGACTGCGTCATTAAGGGGTTAAATTCCTTTTACACGGAAACAAGTCTCCTCCTCTAGTCAGCACACATTTATTTTTCTAATTCTGTTTTGCACCTTTTTGTACAAAGCTCAATAAATTCATAAAAGTTAAATGAATCTGTAATAAAATTGTATTATTAGGAAGATAGATTTGAATAATATGCCGCTAGTCTACAGATATGTATAGCATTCATGGCAATTTTCTATTGTTGTCAGCAGGGCCGCCATCAGGGGGGGACAGCTGTGCCCGGGACTGTACAGTCCCGGGCCCGGCCGTCCCTCCACCCCCCAGCAGTGGCCGGCGCCCTGTACTGGGCACCGGCCACTGCCGGCAGCCAGCATTAAATCACATAGACGTCATTATTGGCATCTATGTGCGTTTAAATAGGCTCGACGGCCTCCCGCAGTGACGTCGTGACAATATGTGGTGATATGTGGGGGGCCCGGCCGCCCGGGACTTTGTGAGTCCCGGGCCCGGTCGATCGTGACGGCAGCCCTGGTTGTTCAGTATTCTTTATTTCCTCCAGATCACTATTGACTTTAAATTTAAAAGAAAACTCAATGAACCCAACATGGTAAGTATATTACTATATAAGTCAAAATTAACAATAATATTTCCTTGTGTTCATTGGAGCAAGAATTTCACCCTAAGTTAATTATACATTTTATAGAGTAATATATGCACAAATGTATTAGAAAAAGGAAAGTACTGGTTCGCATGCACCTTTTTGCCATGGACAACTGTTCCAAATGCAAATTTCAGACTTCTTGAATTAAACAGTCTGTGTTTAACCCCTTCTAACCCTGTGCCGTATATATATGGCGCAGGGCAAGGGTCTTTAAAGACAAAGTGCATACCTCTGATGGGGGAGGCAGAACAGGCCCCCATCACAGGACAATTGACCTTGTATATCTAGAAGGGTGTGCCTCTAATAACAGATATTTCTTTCCCATGTTTTTCAGTGGACCCCCCTACCTCTACCGCAAGCTATGTCCCATCTGGAAAGGAAACAACATATTACCTATATAACCTACAAACTAAGGACCAGAAACAGATTTTACATACTATTGACTTACTCATGACTTACTGGACAAAACCATGTTGAATTGCAGGGGAGGTAAAATGAATGTTATTGTTTGCATGTATGGAGAATACTTGATGTAGTTTATACCCCTATACTTTGGTTTAATTTTATTAATCTAACCTGGAAGGCAGAGCATCTCTTCACATTGCTCATTTGGGCTATTGAGAAGAACACTAACTTAATTTTTCTTTACTACTTCCCTTTTGTAAGACCAGCCCAGTTCAGCAGGTTGCATGGGATTATGTGTCCAAGGCAGATATTAGAATATTAATAGAATTTATATTTGATGCAAGACAACTCATTTCTGATATTTTTTGCGAGTACAGAAGTTACATATGACCTTTGGTGACAATCACATGCCACCTTAAAGATTGGAATATGATGTCATTTTTTTAAATAAATATTGCTACCCTTCGGGTCTTAGAATTAATGTGGACCACTTAAGTATTTAAAATAATGAGAGTTTTCCAACCTCCTGCATAATCTCCTCTAAACATTATAAATGAAAACAGGACAAATAAGACCTTCCTGGCCCTGTCTAAGCTCCTACCCAAAATTCCAGATCCTCCTAAAGTCCACCTGTTCCACCCAAATTCTGCCCCCTGTCTCACCGCACAGGACTAAATGAAGATGGTATCTATAAAAACCTTCCTCCAGTCAGATTCAATTTCTCTAGTTTAATTATTGGGACATACTGGAAGACAGCTAAATTGTGTCTGTCTGTCTGTTTTTCAAGAATATTTCTATATGAACAATTTTTTAATGAATGGGTGAATTGTATGGGCGAATATTCCAAAATCTCTCAATTTCAACTACTTACACCAAATGCTCATTACTTGAGCCCCATTACCCATTGGACATAATAAGAGGGTAGAGAATGACAGGGCAGCATTACCTGATGAATGTTATGGTCAATATGGGGGAAGGGGATGGATCACAGAAGAGAAGGTTTTGGATTAGGCTGTAGAGAGGTGAAGGTGCGTAGAGTGTTAGGGTAAGAATTAGCATAAGGGTTAGAGGAAAATCTTACCTATGTGCGCTAGGCTTTCAAAACTGCATCGGGTCCTCTTTTCTAAGTGTCACTGCCTCATTGTTTTATTGTTACCGGGAATGGCTGTGTCAAAATAGAACTGTTTAGCTTGTCAAATCAACCAACTGGAATGAGTTTGAAGGTATACTACTGATTAGATCCGGGAATCTCCTCTTTGCAAATGATATCTGCTTTGTTGGTTTTTAAATAGGAGATTGATAGTCTGACATGAATAAATTCATTTTAATTATATCTTGAACAGGAATAGAGGAAAAAAAACAAATGCTACTTAGGTACATAAAATTAGATAATAGGAAAACATCTGCTATGAGCCAAAATGGACAGAAAATACAAGTGTAATAAACATAATAAGATCGCTCCCCATGGCACCAAGTCATTTTAACTAAGCCGGTAATAAGAGTGCAGGCAGCCAATGCCATCTGCGATCCAAGTGTCAGTAAATGACCTTTTGTCTTTGTGGAGAAAATGTTAATAACGCAGATAAGCATATATTACCAACTGTAACACAATATCAGAATGATACAGAAAATAAGTACACGTGTCTAGACAACTGATAACGCAATAAAAGATGTAACTAGCAGTTTGTGTAAGGGACAAAAAGGGGAATTGAATCGGCACCTAAGAATAATAAACTTGATACAGAATAGAATTATGCAGGTTACCCTACGGACAGGTGGAAATAACTGTTCTCATTCGTAAGGGAATCCGCATGGAGGCCACTACCTTAGATTTTCTGCCCCATCCTTGGTTAAATACAGAAACCTGCATAGTACACACATGTCTACTCTGCTGACAAAACACAAGTCATTTACAGATGGTTGAATCTTAGATTTGTAAAGATGTTAGATAGATTGTGCATTCCCACCCCTAGACACTATTTATAGTCTGGATCCGCACCAACATTTTTTTTTGCCCAAATCCCACTGTTTATATGGAGAAGTTAGAAATGCACTCGGTGGATTAGCAAGTTCCTTCCTACATTTGATCTAGCACACACATTCTTTTTCGGTATTGCACAAATGAGCAAAAATTATATTTCATATTGGAGAGAGATAAATGTAGAGTAGTTTTAATGGAACTGTCTAGATATTGTGCAGTTAGTAAATGCGGTTTATTCACGAGTACTTTCAGACTGGCTATTGTTTACATCTGATAAAATTGAGCTAGCTATTTCAACATGAGTTGCTTCTCTTGCATTATGTCAACATTATTTAATATCAGCATTAGGAAATTTATCATATGTATAGCATAAGCAAATCTGAAATACTTGAAGCTGAATGATTGTTTTAAAAGTACCACTATTTTAGAATTATATATATTTAATGAGAATATGTATTTTACTGATACATCATGCTATATAGAGCAGATTCATGTTATGTCTATATTCTAACTTTGTTGTTTTACATAGCTTTTTTTCCTTTTTTTTATTTAAACATGGCATCAGATATTTAGACC
Source organism: Platyplectrum ornatum (assembly GCA_016617825.1). NCBI lineage: Eukaryota > Metazoa > Chordata > Amphibia > Anura > Limnodynastidae > Platyplectrum > Platyplectrum ornatum. The sequence continues at coordinate 32,347 of JABWIB010001874.1, read as the reverse complement.
AGCTGCTCACCTTCTGGGACTATAAATTGTGTTACTGCTCCGAAAATAGCAATTCTGACGTATTAAATTACATAACTAGCACGGTGTAAGGAACCTCTCTGTAATATCTGAATGATATTGTAAAGCGTTCTGCACTGTCATTATTTCTACATTTTTTTTTATAAAACAAACAGATTTTATATACACATTGCAAAACATCAAGATATCAAACCACACGCTTTTAAGGATGAAATATTCAAGGAATGCTTGCATTATGACTTTCTACTGAAATAAGTATATTTGACAGTAACCAAACATTCATTCATTTTCACCTTTAACATCCAATTTATTCACATTTAAAAACAGGCACAGGCTTAGATAGGTATCATTTTAAAAAGGTATATCATTTTACCATTCTGTAAATGCTGTTTGTTATTTGATTATAAAAATTCCACTGAAATGTGTGGAATGTAAAATCTAGGTATTATGAGTATTACTGTAGTAACCATTTCATCGGTAGGGATCAGATCAGCACTTGTGCACTTGCTGAGCATTACCAAGATGAATTTAAATATTCTGGATAAAAAGTTCTATTCAGGAATCACTTCTAATGATAGGATGGTACAGGTTGGAAGTGAAAGGGTTTTCACTATGTGGCAGTGCAGAAATAGGCATATAGTGCAGTGATGGAGCACTAAGCACCCTCTCTACATAGTGGAGTTGTATTCTGTTTGAAAATAATGAGAAGGCCCAGAGGTGAACACAAATCAGTAAATACCATGCGTACGGGACATACTGGCTCAAATCATATCTAAATGCTATCCTGTCATCCTAGTAAACAAAAACTTCGTCACTTTTAAATATTGGCGGTGCTTTTGTTGTAGTGGTAGCATCAGACGAATTCTACAACCCACACAAGTGTCTCAGGTAGTGCATCTCATCCAGGATGGCATATCATTGCAAGCTGTGGCAAGAAGGTTTGATGTGTCTGTCAACGTAATGCGCAGAGCACCAGAGCATGGTGGTGCTACCAGGAGACAGGCCAGTATATCAGGAGACGCGGAAGAAGCTGTAGGAGGGCAACAACCCAGTATCAGGACCGCTTCTGTCTGTGTGCAAGGAGGAACAGGAGAAGCACTGCCAAATCCCTGTAAAATGACATCCAGCAGGCCACAAATGTGCATGTGTCTACTCAAACTGTGAGAAGCATGACGGTGGTGTGAGGGCCCGACGTCCACAGGTGGGCATTGTACTTACTGCCCAACACTGTNCACGACGTCTGGCATTTCTCAGAGAACACCAAGATTGGTAAATTCACCACTGGCACACTGTGCTCCTCAAAGATGAAAGCAGGTTCACACTGAGTACATGTGATAGACATGACAGAGTCTGGAGATGCCATGGAGAATGTTCTGTTGCCTGCAACATCTAACTTGACTGATTTGGCAGTGGGTCAGTAATGGTGTGGAGTGGCATTTCTTTGGGGGGGGGTGCACAGCTCTCCATGTGCTCACCAGAGGTAGCTTCACTGCCATTAGGTACCAAGATGAGATCCTCAGACCCCTTGTGAGATCATATGCTGGTGCGGTTGGCCCTGGGTTCCTCTTAATGCAAGACAATGACCTCATGTGGCTGGAGTGTGTCATCAGTTCCTGCAAGATGAAAGCATTGATGCTATGGACTGGCTCACCCGTTCCCCAGACCTGAATCCAATTGAGCACTTCTGGGAAATCGTGTCTCGCTCCATCCACTAACGCCACGTTGCACCACAGTTTGTCCAGGAGTTGGTAGATGCTTTAGTCCAGGAGATCCCTCAGGAGACCATCTGCCACCTCATCAGGAGCATGCCCATGGCATGTGGAGGCCCCACACACACTACTGAGCCTCATTTTGACTTGTTTTAAGGACATGACATGAAAGATCAGTCTGTAGTGTGTTTTTCCACTTTTATTTTGAGGGTGACAAATCCAGACCTCCATGGGTTAATAAATTTTGTTGTCAACACATTCAACTATGTAAAGAACAAAATATTTAATATTTTTGTGAGCAGTTTATATATATATATATATATATATATATATATATAATATTTTAGGCCATAATACTCTAGCAGTGATTTTATAATCTTTGATTTGATTTGAATCTGCCCCTTGGAAATATTCATGGACCTGTGGCTGGTGCAAATGTTTTGTCGTAAAATGTCGCTTCTTCCTTATTATGTGCACCTGCTTCGGCATGCCATTACGGTACATTGGCTACCTACCTCCACCTCTTACATCCTACATCACACACTTCCAGGCTCAAGTGGTCGCTGCTAAAGTTGCGTTTAAATGGCATGTTCTTTGATTCTCAGCATGTGCAGTAACAAATCATACTGAAGTATGCCATGCCAGCTGGAGTGCCCTCACCACTGAATCAGGCCCACTGTTAGTACATTTCTATCACAGTGTGTGACTGTTATTACTGGATACATGTGAAGACTGAAGTTGATTAAGCACTGGCCAGATGTTTAGGTGATCTCTCTGTCTATGTCTAGGGCTGACTCTGGCAGGCTTACTTGCCACTAATACATTTCTATGACTGTTATGTCAACATTTCAGCCATAGACCTATAAGACTCCCTCTGCTCCCCTTTGGATGACACCCCCTTTACATTAGGAGGGGTGAATAACTCAGCTGCCCTCTTTCCCTTTGTGTTTCCAATAATGATATATAATTATATGAATAATGGATGCTTACATGGAAATGGTTATGAAAATTCAAGGTACATCTATTATAGAAAATTAATTGATTCTAGGAATTTTATATTTATAGCACAGATGCAGTTAACCTATCTTGTTTGATGCTGAAAGGAAGACATTTCAAATCAACATGTGAGTTTGTGCTGCTTTCAATCAGGCTCATGACTGTTATATTTAGACATACTGTATAGGATGTAAGTCTTTCTAGTGTGCAGTTCACATTTTGCAAAGTATTGTTAATCATGAACTAGAGAGATGTCTGCCTAAGGCAGTAACAAAAAGCAGGGAAGCATGTGGTCTAATACAAAGTTTTAGCTTAATAAATGCATACGTTTTGAAGTGTACTACCTTTTTCAAAGGTTAAGCAAATAGGAATTCTGGGTAGTAGATAATATAGAGAGGGGCAAATCCAGAGTTTGGGCACAGTGGAGGCGCAGTGTACTACCGCACTCAGAGTTTGGGCACAGCGGAGGCGCAGCGTACTACTGCACTGTGTGCAATCCAGAGCTGGTCAAAAAGTGTATTGCACGCAAAAAATCTGTTACATGAGTTGACACAACAAAGATGCAAGTACTGCACAAAACAAAGTACAGGCCAGTGAACACTGCCTTGCAACTATTTCAAAGTATAGCAAATATACCAGTTGCACTTTTTGAATGTGAATCACTATTTGTCTGATCTAAAGTATAAAATTATAGATCACATCCCCCCAAGATCCGTGGTGGGGGATAGAGAAAAAGCGCTGCTTCAATGTGAGTCTCATTGGTGACACAATATATATATATATTATAGAGAGGTGCACAGAGATTTAATGCAGCAACCTATATATATAGGCTATGGACTTTTTTTTGTATAATTGCATGAAATAGACATTAAAAAGCAAAATCAACTTCTTAAAATACAAAGAAAAAAATGTAATAAATAAATATGAACAATGGGGGTTGATCCAAAGTTTGGGATTAAGGGTAAAAGGTGCAAGTGTAGACCTGGACAAAACCAAATGCTGAATTGCAAGGGGGGAATATAAACTTAGAAAACAGATTCAAAGTAGAATGTTCCTAGCTTAACTCTAATTTAAAAACTAAACATAAACCTATTCAGCTTGAGATGTTTGTTTGCACACGATAATATAAATACATTTGTGATTCAATTTTTATCCCACACATTGAAATGTGGTTTTGCTCAGCTCCACATTTGCACCTAAAAAAAGGTGTAAGTGCAACTCTGAATCAGCCCCTAGTATTCATTGCTGTTGTGGTCATTGCCAATAACTGCACTTTATGGGGCTGATTCAGCCCTGCGTCTCCGCCAGCCAGCCGATCTGCGCATTTGCATGTGCACCTTTAGCAGGGCTAAGCCCTGCTAATTGTTAGTGCAGCCTGCACCATGTCTGGACATGGTGCAGGCTTAGCGCAGAGGAGACTGAGGCAGGTAATGTCCTATGGACAATTACCTGCCTCATTAAGGGTAAAAAAAAAGTCTAAAAAAATAAAAATAATAAAATAAAATATTTAATAAAGTGTGTCCGGGTTTTTTTTTTTAATTTTCATTAAATGCTCGCAGCATACGCTGCGAGGACAAACAAGCAGAGGCTCCGGATACATCATCCGGAGCCTCTGCGATTTTTCAAAAAGCGCAGGGATGCGGGGCATACGGCATGCCCCTCTCCCTGCGCAGCTCTGAATTTTGCGGACCTGGAGGGGAATTCAGTAACTGACGAATTTTCGTTGAAAGTTCGTTTCGTCAGCGTTCGTCAGTGATGAAAATTCGTCAATGACTGGTGATGTATAGTATTCAGTAAGTGACGAATTGTAATGACGAATTGTAATGGCTGAAGAATGTTGACGAAAAACTGGAATTCGTCAGGTGATATTGCACTAAACTGACGGATACACTGACGAATTTGAGAAAATTCGTCATGACGAAGTTCCGTTGAAAAGAATATTCGTCAGTTAGTGAATTCCATTTTTGAATCCTTTCTATGGGAAAATTCGTCACGGCGAACGTTCATTGACGATATGTAAACGTCAAACTAAATGACGAAAAAATACACATTCGTCACTTAGTGAATACACATTTGACGATTTTCGCCGAATTTTCGTCAGGACGAACTTTCAACGAAGATTCGTCAGTTACTGAATTCCCCCCCTGGTGGCCGCAGCGTGCAGCCGCCTAAAACTGTGAATCAGGTCCTATATTTGAATACTTTTTTGTTAGCTATTACAGTACTCAAGTCTGTTTGAATGATGTATTTTAATCTTACTACATTCACAGACCGAGTTCTTAATAAGGTGCTGAATGTTTTTATTAGATGCAGTTGATTTAGTCTTTTTGTGGTTTTCGTATGACAGTCTTCATTAAAAACATCTGGACCCATACAGACCACTAAGAAGCTAATAACAGGCGTAGTAAATATCCTTAGATACCAGCAAGATATATTTTTTTTATTGGAGAAATACACTTAAAAAATACAAAGATGCAAAAATGTGACTGATGGAGCAAAAAACAAATCAAAGCAAGTAGATTTAAACAGATACTGTAATTGATACTTGAGAAATAAATCTAACAATAAATAAAGGTTGACATGTCATTTCAAGAATGTTCACTCCTGGATGCATAATATAACTATATCAATATATAAACCAAACTAAATAAACAAAAAGGGAGAAATAGTGTGACCTAAACGGAATAATAAAGGAAAAATAATCTTTCCCTTTCTTTGTCCCCACATATCATTCCTCTCAAAAATCAGATGGAAGGATAAATGATTTGTTAGTATTTGGAAGTTTACTTTTATCAAGTTTCAAATAAACCTTGTAGTTCATTCAAAAAAATGTGAAAACCATGGCCATAACTAGATAACTACTTATCTACAATCATTACACATATGTACAGTATGTTACACAAACACACACACACACACACACACACACACACACACATATTATATTATAAGTACATAAAACAGATAAAGTTAAAAGAAGCGCTAAACCTGCTGCAGTCTAATACCCCTATAAAGCTACCAACTTTGTGAAATGTAGATTTATCCAACTTGAAAATATGGGGGATCAGACAGCGCTGGTATATAATCCTTAGAATACACCAAATAAGTCCACCGTGAGGTCCTCCAAACATCCACTCTTAAACCAGTCTTGTTAAGGGATCCAATTTTCCTCCGGGGCACATATAAAAGAAAAAAACAGCAAGAAGCACTAATAGTGCATTAACCTTTTAACACTATGAGTGATGCATATACATGTACTCCCAATTCTTTTAGAACCAAACCAATCTTTAATGAACAAATAGTTCTAAAAATCCACAAACAAGCAGGTAGGTATTGCTAACTCGTACCGATTTTAAAAGCACACTTCAGCGTATAACACAATAATCATATCTGCCGACCGTTCTCCTAATGTGCGTACCGGATGCTAGATGGTTAACAGCCCATATACAAATGGTGATCCACCCTCGTCTCTGCCGTGTAGAGGTCCCGGGATTCTCTTCTCACAGCTCGGTGGTTGAAAAAAGGGGGGACGTGGTGTTCACTGTTGGCGGCTACCGTCATGTGACCTTTTGAGAAAGAGCCATAGCGAGGCTTGAAATGCGTTAAAGAGTGTGAGCAAGACGCGGACCTGTTTTCTCCAGAGACGCCGGTAGCCGCCAACAGTGAACACCACGTCCCCCCTTTATTCAACCACCAAGAATTGGGAGTACGTGTATATGCATCACTCATAGTGTTAAAAGGTTAATGCACTATTTCTTTTATATGTGCCCCAGAGGAAAATTGGATCCCTTAACAAGACTGGTTTAAGAGTGGATGTTTGGAGGACCTCACAGTGGACTTATTTGGTGTATTCTAAGGATTATATACCAGCGCTGTCTGATCCCCCATATTTTCAAGTTGGATAAATTATATTATAAGTGCCTTTCCTTAAGGAAGTGTTGGTTACTGGCTTGTCATTTATTCCCAGTTATGTTTCAAAGGCTCCTTAGTGAGTCGGATGTGACTAGAGGAACGTCTCTTCCAATAGATGGCGCTAGAGATTCTGCTTCTTTTCTTCTTCCCCAGAGGCTATTTATTTATTTAAATTTTAGTGGCGCATGACGGCCTGTAGGTCTCCACACACCTTCATGGTGATTCTCCTTATGGAGAATGTTTATCCCCCTTGATCGACATAGTAGGTCTCTCACTAGCCAGCCAGATCCCTGCTCTACACTGATGAGGGGCAATCACCCCGAAACAGCTGTCTGTAGATGGGCAACTCTTCCTTAAGGAAGTGTTGGTTACTGGCTTGGCATTTATTCCCAGTTATGTTTCAAAGGCTCCTTAGTGAGTTGGATGTGACTAGAGGAACGTCTCTTCCAATAGATGGCGCTAGAGATTCTGCTTCTTTTCTTCTTCCCCAGAGATATATTTATTTAAATTTTAGTGGAGCAAGATGGCCTGTAGGTCTCCACACACCTTCATGGTGAGTCTCCTTAAGGAGAATGTTTATCCCCCTTGATCATATATATATATATATATATATATATATATATATAATGACCCAGTTTTCACCGTTAGGGTTAATGTGCTGCTTGAGCTGTTTACTGTCTGGTTCTAGATATGATTAGCAACATTGCATTGTGTAGTTCCTGTCTGCTGTCTGGTTAGCTAGGGCAGGTGCAAGGTCAGGCGCCCTACAGTCTGGGTATCACGCGTTGGGCATGAGGAAGATTAGAAGTGGGATTGATTAGAGTTAGAATGAGGTCATCCTATATAAGTAATGGGTGCTAAGGGGTAGTGTGGTGGAAATTCTGTTGTTCAAGTTTTGATGTTTGTGAGTTCTGCTAAGAAGTTGTCCTCTGTCTGTCACTATGGAGCTGGACTCTTCAAATGGCATCACCCTGGAGGAAGTGGACGAGATGTGCGTCTGGGCAGAGACATTGAACCTGAGTGCAGGAGGACGAGACTGTACCTTTTGTACCTGGGTGGATTTCTGCTGCTACTGCCACCAGGTCGGATCCTGAACAGCTGGCCAACTCTAAGCCTGATCCAGAGAGTAGGAGCGGTACCACCAAGGCCGGGGGCGAGGCCCCTAGATGGCAACCTGCCGATTCGCCGTTTGGGAGACTCCCCAGGGGCCATCCTGTCAACCGTGGTTCCTACCAAAGAAAGGGACGCGGCTGTGCGGCAAGAGCCAGAGCAAGCGGAGCCCGATGTGAAGACGATCGCTGCGGCCAGGGTGTACAAGAGCTGGTGTGCCCAACCTGGTCTTCTCTCGACCTTAGCCACGAGGTGCGGGAGGAGGTACCAGTGGACAGCACTACTGACAAGGAGAGGGATGAACCGGAGATTTCCTCTCCCGTCAGGCATACCCACCCTTCCACCTACCTGTCAACCTCTGCCCAGCCCCAGCCCAAAGCGAAGGCCATGATCGCTGGGGTGTGTCACCACGATCCTGCGACACTTGTGGAGGAGAAGTGTCTCCCAGCAGTCCGGAGATCATATGCCTGGGCTCGCCGGGCCAAAGTCATCGACAGCAGCACCATCCAGCAGTCGGCAGCAGTGTGGGATTATCCCGGAGATACCAACATCCCCGAGGTTACCACCCTGACGCAAGTCTGGAGTACTGCCTGACTATTTGTCAGCCCTTCCACCTCTAACGGGCATTGGAGAGATTTGGATCTGACACTACGGACTAAACGAGATCCGGTATCCGTGCCCTGTGGAGGGTGATGGACAGTGCGGAGCAGAGGAGCACATCAGTGACTGTGTATTTACCTGTTGTCGCTAGTGTAGTTGATATTAGAGTTAGAGTGCGGGGGGGCTAGTGCAGGAACCAGTTGTAGTAGAGTAAGGGATCTAGAGATCAGAACTGAGAACTAAGATTTTTGGAATCTTTGGGTTGTATATGGGTTTATGCCATAACTGTGTTCTGTACCAAACTATGTTCCTATACTGCTACTTACAAATGTCCACTTCAACCACTGCATGGCTTATCTAGACTTTAATAAGATACAATCTTGGTTACAGGGTATACAACAAAGAGTTGTAGTAAATGGAATTATGTCTGGGGATGAAAAGGTTATCATATGCTTATAGGGTATCTTGTTAGTGAAACAACAGATTTATTTTGATAAAGTAAAAACCATAAAAAGATAAGAAAATTATAAACACGTGCTTATAAATATACATGAAACCTTTATTGTATATAACAAACATTTCCCACATTGATCCAACATTAATGACAGTAGTTATAGTTATATTCACTGTATTAAATATTATACTTATTGTGTTATTTGTCAGCCATCTGTTAATATGTCAATTACTTGAATCAACTGACCTTGATTTTACTTTCCTTAAATAAATTTTGAGTTATGAAATTCTTGGTAAATACACAATTGCACAACTGATGTTGTAACAGGTCAGACTTCCTGGAGAATCTAATGGAAAGTCTACGGAACATTTATCTGTCTGGAATTTCTTAACTTTATTATTAATGATTTTCACACAATGCCAAGCAATCTTAACTGCATGATGATATTAAAGTTTTTCCGAGATCTGTTGTCATAATGAAATATATTTGTTGCTTTTTTTAAATAATAGAAGTCACATTCACCACAGCATTTCCCTGGAAACCTTTTAAAGCAAGTACCATATGTTGCAGACTGTATAAACTGCTAAAGTTTCTATTAACATAAGATATAAAATGTGGAAAATTAGAAATGAAATATTGAATAAAGTTTCTTGGTATGTCAGAGACATCACAATATTCATCCTAGAAAATGATATGACGGGATAAAATGTATGTATATGAGTGTGACCTGCTGGTTATAATATGTATTTTACGTGAAAACTGTTGCTTCTACCCAGTTAAACTATAAACTAATCAGAATAGTAAAAGTCAATAGGCATTGCCGCAGGATTGAAAATGGGAAAGCAATGAATTTAATAAAGAAGTAGGTTCTGCTAGATATATTTAGTGTATACAATAAAAAATGTGTATGATAAGACATCATCATATTGCATAGATTTGGAACACTGCTAAAAATGTTAGAATATTAAAAATGTCTTTATTATATATTGTTTCTTATGCTTAGCGGTGAATCACTGAACTGATTATAACTTGACATAAACTTATGTGACAAAACCATTTACATTATTTTGTAACACGCAAGGAACATTTGTTCTGTTGTTTATTGAATATATAATGCACATCACGAACAATGAATTCTTATGCTTTTAAAACTTATTTGTGCCATATCCACATACTGCAAGTTTGCTTTTGCATACCCAGAATGTCATAATAAAGTATGCCACATTGGAAATAGAAGGAGGAAATAGAAGATTGTCATTTCAAATAATAGAATTAAGTATTTCTCAAATAATAAACAGATTAATACATCTCTGTGGCAGAGAGGGAAGCCAGAATCCATATATCTATGTGAGGGGTTCCTACATTACAAATATCAGTGTGTGGACATAAACATTGAAGTGCGATGTTTATGTCCATCAATCTGTGTTCTATACTAAATTGTTCTCCAAAAAATACGTATGTGCGTACAATATTGATAAATAATGTATAATTAATAATGTTTTATTCAGAAAAATATCAACAGCATATTCCAGCAATAGCATTTAATATCTGTGACATCTGGGGGTATATTTACTAAGCAGGGAGATTGCAGTGAAATTCGAATTTGGGGAAGTTGCCCATGGCAACCAATCAGATTTGAGTTCACATTCTCCAGAGTGTAAAATGAAACTGAGAGCTCAAATCTGATTGGTTGCCATGGGCAACTTCCCCAAATTCGAATTTCACTGCTATCTCCCTGCTTAGTAAATATACCCCCTAAACTCTGTGAGTAGATAAATGATCAGATCATGCTTTCAAGAGTTATGAATGTCAGTAGATTCCTGAATTTAATATAACTATATTGTCAGATGATTTGGGTTGGTTTCCCTTTGCATAATGAGAACAGGATGCCTCAGGCAAGGTGACAACAGAACCAGTGGGAGGTCCAGGCTTTCTGTTTCCAACACCCCAAAACATAGGAACTTGATCTACATTGCAAACAAATTACCATGCCCCTAGTCAGGATCAACTTTTTAGATCAATAACAGATTCCACCTGTAAAGGAACGGCTACAGATAAACATACAATACACTCAAAGCTTTAAGGATCTGTCTAATTACAGACATCTTTTTGCCCCTGCAGTGAAATCCTGTTTTTCTATGTGACATAATGAAAACTTTTGTATAAAAGTGCCTGCCTAAAGTCAGTTCATCAGTAATACCACTATGAACTAAATATTTCATTTGAATTACTATATGATATAATGTCTTTCTTGTTCTTGTCATACTTCTCTACATGTCAATTCTTGTCATAAACATGTCTTTCGATATTAATATGTGTCAGTAATTATGTTTAAATGTGTTATTTTCTCTATTGTGCCTTTGGGGATATAGTTATTATCTTATATTGATGTAATCATTGTATATTAATATCAACAGTAAATTGTTGTATTTTAAAACATTAGGCTCATATGTAAATATAATTGTGTGGTTGTGGAGGGGACTAGAAGGAGAAAATAGAGGGGGAGATGGAGTGGCCATTTGTGAGACTGTTTACTTGAAAAATATGTATGTTTGGGAGCAAAAGACAACCCACTATTGGTGAAATAGATTTTAAAATTCACTTTTTGCGTATCATGGAGCCAAGCATTAAGGACAGCAAATTTTTCCTACCCTAAGAGGTGGGAAAAGAGATTTCACGATTTCTTCGCTGAGGATTGATTCGTAACCATATTGTTACAGACCTTTTTGTCATTTAGTCTATTGAAGACCAAGGAACTAACTTGCACATTCATTCCTGAATGTACTCCGTAGACAGTGTTATTTTATTATGCAGTGACTTTTCAAAATCATAAATCAACTGACCCGACCCCAAACCCTGGTTAATACTAAGGTTCAGCTAGCGTGGGAGGCAGAACTTGGGTACCTGCTTTCTTCCAAAGCTTGGGAAAAAGATTTACACTTCACTACACAAAATGAGTCAGATCCTCCACCTGGATATTTCTCTCTCCCTGGGATTAGACCTCTTGCATCTATTCCCCCTGAAGCCCTGATCACTTCCAGGTATGTCCTGAGCCATATCCTCTCCCCCTTGTAAAAATGGTTTGCCTGGAACGAGTATGTGTCAGCGGTGCCCAGTGCCTTAACCTTCTCCCGTTTAGTCGCACCAAACTACCTGAAGCCTAGATCTGCAATAGTATGGATTTCTGGTCTGCTCTTTTCTATGTACATTGCACATATGACCTATGATATTGTATGCTTAATGTGATTAAATTACGTGACCATGCAGTTTTGTCTGGTATGTCTCTTCCCACTGCCCGTTCTTTTTTCTATACCCCCTCCAGAACATTATTGATGGGAAACGAAAAAAATCATAAATCGATATTTGTCTGGATATTACGGATAAAACACAAAACAAGGTTTTGCACACTATGGGAGTGGCTTTTACCCTTTCTTCCTTGTAACTGCTAAGAGATGTACTTTGCAGTTCCTCTCTTAACTTATTATTCTGTGGTGTGTTCTTGTGGAAGGATACCCAGTCTGTGCGGAAGAAAAGCATCCTAACAATATAATCCTGTTATTTCACATTTGCTGCATACACATTGTGCAATGAGCCATGAGAATATGGCGCTTGTGTGAAAAAATATGTCTGAGCATTATATAATGGCATATGATATGCAGCACAGGTAAGTTATACTATTGTATGCAATATGCCCTAATACATGGTCCAGTTGTTGTATTGGATCTGATTAAGTACAGTCATTGGATCATTTGTATAGAATTATAGTATAGTTTTTACTTCACATTTGGAGCCAAAAAGCTATTTTTTTCTTTTCATATCACAAAGCTGCATCCCACATATAAGCTGACAAAGTACATTTGTATTTTTTCAACAATGGCTTCTTCCAGCTTCCTTTCTTACAGCATTTTTGATATAAAAGACTGATACACCTTGGGTATTACCACTGTACTCTTTCGCTGCTTTAAATTGATTTTCTGTCCCATTTTACATTTATTCTTGTTGTTCTGACTCTGAGCTTTGAGGAATGTAGATAATTGTGGATTTGGGCTAAAAATCATCTTGTGTGTGATACTCACACTAGAACGATATAGCTCTAGTCTATGGTGCTGATGACGGGGCAGTTTTCCAAAGTCAAAATCACCCTGTTATTCAGTACCAACATACACTAGAACAATATTGTTTATATATTATTTTGTAGCCTCTTCCTATCTTGTATGCCTGTAATCTTATCTTTCATTTTCTTAGCATGCTCTTTGTCTTCCTTTTCATAGCTTCACTTCACATTCTTTAATTCATAAAAACTGACTTTTTAAAAACGTAATTGAATGGTAAAAGCTAATTAAAAAATAATTGTTATGGCAATATCTTCAATTTATTTAAACATGGAGCTTACACAGCATAGGATTTAAACACCTTTGCAATTTATTTTTAATAAGCAGTCAAATTTTGAATAGATTATAAAGTAACTTTAAGAGTGTACTGCATTGCAATAAAAAATACTGGACCTGATCATGACTGAATAATAAAGGCGAGTTAAAGTTGTCTGTTCATACTGCATGGGCCCAGTACCAGGACAATAGTAACTCTGACCTTGTAGACTTACATACATGGGTAGTGACTTCATTAGAAACATACAGAGTTTGGCCTGGTTGGTGGGAGGTAGTCATGTACAGTATATTATATGAGGTCTAAGTTTTGAATGTGCAAAGTTGGTGTTGGGGAATCCCTTAACTCATCCCTTAGCATCCCTTATACATTCCCTGAGTTATGTCTCAGCTCCCTTTTACACAATCCCTCAGTCATCTCTGCAGGTAGAGAGACGCAATCTCTAAGCTTGGTGCTTCACAGACTGGGAGACAACAGAGAAGCGCCCCCTTCAGGAGATGACTCCAGTAGTGTGGCCACTGTCTCCACTGCTCCCAGTTTTGCACTAACCACATTGAAGTTCTAATGAACACGCTATTTCATCTTCATTTTCTTTTTTTTTAGTTGAAAGTTGAATTTTTATTTTGAACTGATCAGCATATACAGATTTTTTTTTTTCACATACTGAAAATTCAGAAGACCTGGTTATTATTGACTTTTCTATGGTATTTCTGTTTCTTTTTCATATATATATATATATATATATATATATATATATATATATTAATAATAAACAGTGGCAATAAGGTATACAGAAAAATATATGTCTTATATATAAATTAATATAACTGAAGGATATTCATTCTAGCAGCTCGGTTTTGTCACATGCAATACTGTGTATCGCAAAGGACCTAACCATGACCTATTAAACCCTGCAGATTTCTACATGTGAAAAGCTGAATGTGCAGTATGGGCATCTGTGCAGAGCAGAGAACTGTACATTGATTTTCTACAAGTTGTGTATGTAGGCTGTGTATTTAAATTGTACAGTGTTGGCTGGGCTGTATGGATCTTGTTCATCCAGGTAGGTAGGGTTCAGAACACGTAAGTGGCGAAGGCGTGTGGTGGGACAATGCACTGAGAAAATAGTCCCAATAAACTGTATCTATGCTTATGTCAGAAGAGGTCCTAAGTTTTTACATTGGTAGTAATTGTTTAAATCATTTAAGTTGGGACTAATATTACAATCTTTTTATCAGAAAGAAACACATATCCATTCCCTTCTGGATGGATGGATCGATTATATGTAGACCAGCAATGTACAATAAGGTATTTCTGTGTAAATAATTCAGTACTATTGTGTCTTATTTCTATTTATCTCTATTTGTAGCAGAACATGTTTACTGAGTGGTCTCCACAGGGTTCACCACTGCTGAGATCAACTCCCACAAATGTGGAAGAGAAGTGGTCCTTTGAGATTCAAAATGTAACATTATTGTAACAAATGTCAAATGCTGAAACATTGATAATAAGTAAGTAAGCTAGAGACATGCACAGATTTTATATATTTACTGTATAAGGCTCTAGGCCTAAGGCAACCAAATAGAAACATAGTAAGACTGAGTAACAGTAATTATAATAATAATAATAATAATAACAACAACAATAATATTGATAACAAAATATTGGGTTTAATTCTGTACTGTCTGTAGAGTATTTGAACTGGGGACACCCATAAGCTACAGATTAAGCTGCTACTACTTACTATACAGAGATGATGCTTCCTGCTACAGTATATCAATAATGAACTGTGTGATTTTGTGCTAGACACTTCTGGATAGTAGTAGCCGTGGGAATTGTAAATATATATTGTTACTGACTCTTGCTTACCCTCTCTTCTACTACTCCTTGTAAGTTTAAGAGCTATGAATTATATAATGCAATCATGGCACAGTATGTCTGTATACTGGTGAGTGTGCAAAAGTGGTACTAATTGGTCTAATTAATAATAATCATCATCATCATCATCATTGTCCTTATTATTAACTAACAGCAGAGACAATAACTGTAACAGTTCATAGAGAAATATGACACTACAATGATCGCTATAATTCATTTTTCTTTGCACAAAGTTTGTAGTCAATAAGTGGACAGACTTCAAGAGAATTTCTATGCCAAATATAGGGATTTCATTTTGCAGGAAGTTTGGCAGTTGAGGTTCAAAGACACCCAGAGGCAACTGCTCCTGCTTCATCTGAAGGTTTAATGCTTCTGTGCAGCTCTACTTCTTCATCAAAACATAGGTAATTATGTAACAAAGTGCTCCACAACCAAGGCAGTCACTCACAATTAGAGACAGATCTGAATTATGGGGAATCATGTTGAACCAAGGCTGGATCGTTCCACCAAATTTGAATCCCAAACTGAGGCAAAGGGCCACAGTCAGATTTACACTCATTTACACTCATGAATTACACTCTCATGGGTAAAACCATGTTAGATTGCAGGGGAGGTAAAATGAATGTCAGTGCATGCAGGGAGAATACTTTATTGTTGCATGTTGCACACAGATACTGACCAGTGTTACTGTTACACTGTTATTAGACTTGTGCTGGAAACATCACCTTCTCTCACCTGTAATACTGATTGCAACTAATTAGATTTACCTCCCCTGCAATTCAACATGGTTTTACCCATGAGAGTGTAAATCTGAATCTGGCCCTAAGTGCCTTTTTACCAAAAATGATTTTTGTGGTTCTGGATTTTGTTTAGGTTACACTTCTGATATTTCGCATTCATTTCTGATGGAAAAGTTCAGTTTAACAGTTCTTGCATGGCTTGGAGACTTTGAAAAGCACTTGCTTGTCATTTGACAGTAATGTCCAATGAGACAGTTGAGAAATAGTTGCTACTAGCTATCTCGCTAAAACTGTTCTGTATTACAGTGTACTAATGTGATGCTATCTATTTTTGTGAGTAGTGACCATTCTATTATAAATCAACAGCCCTTAATAGTTTTAAAAGTTGCCTGGAATGCTATTAGTAACTGTACAGTGCACGCTTATTCTGATTAATTGTATAGTGTTTACAGTCAAGGCATTTTAAATGTTTTATTTGTTATATTTATTTTTTATATCAATATACTATGAAATTACTATTTTTTAACCAAGCACTGGTTTTTCTGGTGCAAAAGCATGTCTCATGAAAGAATGGATGGGTTTTCCCCATCTACAAGATGGAAAATAAATATGTCTGGTGTGGACTGCCATCTAAGCTCGCATGATGTTTTTGTGGGGTCTGACTCTATTATATCCTTGCCATCCACATCCTGCCACACAAACCCCCAATGGCAGTTGTATACATTCCATAATCCTTCACAGCACACAACTAACCGCCTGATGTGTCACCCATACACCACAATCTTCTCTGGATACTCATTATTCTCCTAATAAAATGGTGATAATAATAATTAATGTGCAGTTAAAGTTGAAAT
Organism: Platyplectrum ornatum; assembly: GCA_016617825.1. Taxonomy (NCBI): domain Eukaryota; kingdom Metazoa; phylum Chordata; class Amphibia; order Anura; family Limnodynastidae; genus Platyplectrum; species Platyplectrum ornatum. Next base: position 15,690 of record JABWIB010001874.1, on the reverse strand, counting down.
GTATATACATAATATGTAGTACATATAATGTTTGAAAAAATTATGCACTGAAATGCAACATATATGATACAGTGTATATATTCCTACATATTAGCTGACTATTGCTTAAAAATGAACTTAAAATTGTAAGGTAATGTAGTAGCTGTCGCACAAACTGCTGAGCAGCACGATTAAGTTAAGGTTGTGTAAGCTAGACCTCTACCTTACCGACTGAAAGAGAAGGGGGTGACGCGTGTGCTGCCCTATATCTCCATATATTAAATATTGTATCTCTCTGTGTCTTACACTGAAGGTCAGACCCAAAATAGTTTTTTAAATTAGACTGTTAAGGTGCTCTTAGACTCGATTATTACAATAAAAAACTTTAGGGCCAAATCCATACTGTGGAAAACCCATTGCTTTCTGCTGCTTGGGTTCAGATCAGAGCTTGAAGTGGTGATTGTAAGGCAACGGTATGGCGCTAAGCCTCACCCCTTACATAAGCCCCTTACTAAAGTCCCCCCCTCCAGTACTGAGGGGGTGGGGCTTAGAAAGGGGGCATGGCTTAGCGGGAGAAGTGCCGGTATGCCATACCGGCATAAACCGGCCCACTTTGAGCCCTGGTTCAGATAATGGCTGCAAC